>BQNB010001052.1:65662-148339 GCA_026074375.1 Tanacetum coccineum
AAGTATTAAGCCACTTTCCAGCTTATTTAGTAGGTTTCATAAAAAGCTTCTTTTACTAATTTTGCTTCTTTACATCTGTTTTATAACTTTGTTTTGAAAAATTTTGGAAATAAAAACAAAAGGCCACAGGTTCGAACCTGTGACCTCTTGCTTTACACACACAAGTCCCACAACACACACACTCAAACCACGAGCACCAGTAGGGCTATCTGTCAAGATACCCTACTGGTTGACTTTTATAACCTTTCTCATTTTTTATTTTTAAATAAGCCGTAGCTTATTATCTGCTTATTAGGGCTTTTCTTTCCAGCTTATTTCTAGTTCTCATTTTTATTAAATCCAACACTACTTTTTACACTTTTAGTAATTTTTCTAGATTTTTAGAGTTAAGTTTACTATTTTTAATCATTTTTCTTTATTAAAAACTTAAAAAATCATAAAAAATAGAAAAATAATCAAAAAAATAAAATTCTTTTTTCTAAAATTTTCTTTTATCATATTTTAGGCTTAGGATTTAAATTTACTTTTGTAGGGTCAATATTTTATAATTTCACTTTTTAAAGAACGGGATTTGATCCCCGTTCTCATTTTCTTTGTTTTTAAGCTTTAAACACCCTCGGTTTAGAATTACCTTAGCATTTTCTTTTTAAATATTCATATAGGATTAGAAAAAGTTTAGAAAAGCATTTAGGATTTAATTTTAGTTCAATTTCTTATTTGTCGCATTTTCTTAATCCCGTTAACGTTTTTCATAGTTAGCTTTAATCATGCCTTTATTTGCTCACTATTAGGATTTTAGAAAACAATCATCTTTGAACCAATTCAAGTCATTGTCCAAACAACAAACGAGGTCTCAATTTCATAAGTCTTTGAGAAAACGACTAGGTAATCACTTACCGGTTAAACGTGTAGTATTTTTGTAAGATTTTTCCTACTACCTTTGTCCTCAAGGGTAGTTTTGGATTGAATTTTCTATACTTTGATATTATTATCACGTATATAACTTTTGTTATCAACAATTTTTGTTTTTGGCGCCTGCTGCCCTGGGGATTTGTGTTTTTAAGATTCCTTCGTTTGCATTTGTCGATCGTGGTTTGAAGAACCTTTCGTCTTCGAAAGTTACGCTTTTGGAAAAAAATCAAAATACAAAAAAAAAAAAATAAAAAAGTAAAAAATATTTTTTCTTTTCTTTTATGAAAGTAGAAAGATTAATAAATACGAAAAATACAAAAATATTTGCTCATTTCCTAATTTATTTTTTTCTTTTTGATTTTTCTTGTGAATTTGTGAATATAAGAAATAAAAAATTTACCAAGTTGGTAAAAGAACACCAACATATAATACTTTCAACTGAAGTATTATCCATCAATAAGTTCCCGAACTTAAGATTAAAAAATTTACCGTCTTGTGTCACTTACGAAAAAGGCGCACCTCTTTTGTAAAATTTATTTTACTTAAGGGAGTTACCCTAAGTTTGTTGATTATTCGGTAAACAAAAATATTTTATTTTCTCATTTCTTTTATCATTTTTGTTTGCTTAGTGCATGCGCACTAGAAATTCCAATTTTCCAAATAATTCGAACGTAACCATTCCGAGACGTCGAAATAGAGGACGTGCTCCAAACGTAGTCGAACCCGAGCTTCGTACTATCGTTGAAGTTGCACCAATGGCGGAACGTACAATGGAAGAGCTGCTCCGTGCACCCACGGAAGGGTATAGAGAAGCTATCGTTTTACCGGAAATTAATGCGGATCACTTTGAAATCAAGACGAATTTGTTACAACTAGTTCAAGCTAACCCGTTTCACAGATATGAGAGGGAAAATCCCCATGCTCATATCAATAGCTTCAAAAGATTACACCCGAACCCTTTTTACGATTTAAAAGATGTACCCGATTGATGTTTATTAAGCTTATGATGTTTCCATATTCGCTTGAGGGGAACGCTAGATTGTGGTACGAGAAAGAACCACCTAATTCTATCTTGACTTGAGAGGATCTCGTAACCAAATTTGTGAATCAATTTTTCCTTCCTTCAAAAACCACTCACTTAAAGAATGAAATTTCTCGTTTTACACAAAATTCAAGGAAACTTTTAGAGAAGCATGGGAACGATTTAAGGAAATGCTTAGAGCTTGTCCTCACCACGGATTTACGGAGTTAACTCAAGTTGATACCTTCTATAACGGTTTAAACGAGAACAATAGACCCCCCTTAAATGGCCTGCGGCGGTGGAAATCTTTTGAGTAAGACGACTAGAGAGGCTTTGAACATAATTGAGAATAAATCAAAAGTTCGTTATTCACGTAATAAATCGAATGTTTCTAGGATGAATACGACTTCTAGGGAAAGTGTTAGTAAGACGGATGAGAGAATTAATAAGCTTGCGGACCAACTTTCGACCTCAGTTGAGATTGTTTCTAAAAAAGTTGTCACTCCCGCTCCGGTTAAAGCAGTTGAGGAAATATGTGCTACTTGTAGTGGGCCTCCATGCTGTACCAATTGTCACTAATACCGATTAACAATCAAGCAGTGTTTGTGCGGCAAAGGGTACTTACAAATCAAGTACCCCTCAGAACCGTGTTAATAAATCAATGCACCACCATGGTTTTGCTCTCCAGATGCAAAACAAAGGTCAAAATAGGTTTAATCAGAAATCAAGGGAAATAATTTTCCATCGGGAAAATATTTTCATGGTAATCAGGTTTTCAAAGCTCAAAATAATCCATAGCTCCAAATTTTCAAATCAAGAATTGTCAAAACCAACCTTTTTAAGTTCCTAATAATCAAGTTCAAAACAAGATTTCTAACGAGTTTTCAATTACAAGAAAAATATTATCAAATGATGAGAAAACCCCCATGCAAAATCAATCACTCGTAGAAAAGGAGACTTTAAGAATGAAATTCAAAACACGATGAAGATTCAACAAGCCGTCATGATGAATCAACAAAATGTTTTTCAAAATAACTTTCAAAATTTGTTAATGGATTCTTTCAAAACCAAGCTCACTTTGGGTACTCTTATCGAGTAATACCAATTCCAAACCCGAAGTAAGAGATGAAAGCGATCACAACTCGAAGTGGAGTTGCCTTACAGGGAACCCTCGATTCCTACAAATCCTCTCCTTAAAAAGTATGGAACGAAGAAACCAAGGAGACCACCGGATAAAGAGCAAACAAATTTCCAAGGAAGTACCGCTCACATCCCACCTCCGGTTAACCCCATTCCAATTCCGGAACCCGATGTTCCGAAGACTTTACCTAAGCCGAATATTCCATATCCTTCGCGACTTGATAATCAAAAGCTTCGTGAAAAAGCTTCTTATCAAAAAGAGAAGATTTTTCAAATGTTTCAAGATTTACGTTTCGACATTAGCTTCGCGGATGCTTTACTTTTGATGCCAAGATTTGCTCCTACGATTAGAAATTTGTTCATGAATAAGGAAAAATTGCTTGAATTAGCTAAGATACCATTGAACAAGAATTGCTCGGCGATGCTCTTCAAAAAGCTTCCCGAAAAGCTTGGAGATCCCGGCAAGTTTCTTATTCCATGTAATTTCCCGAGAATGGATGTATGTCACGCCTTGGCCGATCTTGACGCGAGCATAAATCTTATGCCCCCTTTCTATTTGGAAAAAGCTTTCTTTACCCGAACTTACACCAACTCGGATGACTTTAGAGTTAGCAGATCGATCCATAACTCATCCTAAAGGACTCACCGAAGACGTTTATGTCAAAGTGGGAAAGTTCCACTTTCCTACCAACTTTGTTGTTTTAGATTTTAAAGCCGATCCTCGAGTACCTCTCATACTCGGGAGATCCTTCTTAAGAACCGATCGTGCCTAAATTGATGTTTATGGAGAAGAAATAACCCTTTGGGTTGATAACGAAGCCATCACTTTTAATCTAGATCAAACTACGAGATACTCCTCTATAAATGATAAGTCGGTAAACCAAATTGACATCATTGATGAGGTTTGTGAGGTGATATGCGCCGGACTTGTTAGTGTTTTTCTTATATAAATCTTATCTTCGGTGGCAATCCCACCCCGAACGTTTGAAGCCTCTTACTTTAAATCATTTTAGAAGAGAATATCGAAAGCTTATCTCAAGGATAATTTGATTTCACCAAAAATTGATCATGTAGCCAGATTGCGATCCGGAGGGAATATTTTGTAATTGAAAAATTATTAAAAAAATGACCCATTTTTCAACTCTCTCCGATGGACCTAAAGCAAGGAGAAATAATCAAGCGTAAATCCCATGGAAGTACCTCCGGAATTAGAATTAAAAGATTTACCGTCTCATTTGGAATATTCGTATAGAAGAAAACGACAAGTTACCAGTGATTATTGCAAAAGGTTTAAAAGATGTTGAAAAAGAAGCCCTCTTAAAGGTGCTTAAATCACATAAACGGGCCATTGCTTGGAAAATCACCGACATCAAGGGTATCGACCCTCGTTTTTGTACACACAAAATCTTGATGGAGGATGATTACAAACCCCAAAACGAAGTTCAAAGTCAAAGACGGGTTAACCCAAAAATTCACGAGGTAATAAAAAAGGAGGTCCTAAAACTTCTTGATGCCGGCATGATTTACCCGATCTCCGACAGCCCATGGGTTAGTCCAGTGCATTGTGTTCCCAAGAAAGGTGGAATAACCGTTGTTGCTAATGAAGAGAATGAATTAATTCTGACACGTTTAGTTACCGGGTGGAGAGTTTGTATCGACTATAGAAAATTAAATGAAGCGACTCGAAAAGATCATTTTCCATTGCCGTTTATGGATCAAATGTTAGAAAGATTAGCCGGAAATGAGTTTTATTGTTTTCTAGATGGATTTTCGGTGGGGGGTGGTAAAAAAAGGGGGGGGTGTGGGGGTAAAAAAAAAAACATTTTACAAATACCAATAGTCCACAGACCAAGAGAAAACTACCTTCACATAGCCCAGTATGGAACTTTCGCGTACCGGTGCCGGCCATGCCTTTTTGCTTTGTGTAAATGCTCCCCGGTTACTATTCCCAACGTGTATGAATGTCCATAATCCATATATGTCGAAAAGACTATGGAAGTGTTTAAGGAGATTTCTCCCGTTTTTTTTGGGATAGTTTTGATTCGTGGCCTCTCCAATTTATAAAAGAAGTTAAAAAGGTGGAAGACACGGAATTTTAGTATCTAATTGGGAAAGTGCCAACTTTATGTGTAAGAAGAATTGTGCTAGGTCCATAAAATTTCGAATCAGGAATTGAGGACATCGTAGTCGGTGTGCTAAAGAAGTCGATGATATCGCTAATCTCCCTCATCCCGACTACCGTACCAAGTGTTAGGAGTTTTAGGTCATAGCGGGCTTTTAATTACCGACGTTCTTTAATCCAAGATTTTTTTTCCAAATAGCTAGCCCTATTACCACCTTCTTGAGAAGGAAACATCGTTTATGTTTTTTAAAGGATTGTATTGATGCTTTTTAAGACTCTAAAAAATGCTTACCGAAAGCTCCCGAACTAGTTGTCCCAGATTGGAACCTACCTTTCGAACTTATATGTGATACAAGTGACTTCGCGATTGGTGCGATTTTAGGACAACGAAAGATGAAGCATTTTCAGCCTATACATTATGTTAGTAAGACGATGACCGAAGCTCAAATTCATTACACTACGACGGAGAACAAAATGCTTGCCGTAGTGTATGCTTTTGAAAAGTTTCGGCCATATCTTGTCTTATCTAAAAGCATAGTGTATACGGATCACTCGGCTTTAAAATACCTTATGAATAAACAAGATGCCAAGCCGAGGTTGCTCCGGTGGGTTCTCCTCCTACAAGAATTTGATATCACCATCCGTGATAAAAAAGGAAGTGAGAACCTCGCGGCCGATCATTTATCTAGACTTGAGAATCCTCATAAGGATGTGTTAGAAAACAAAGACATAAATGAAAATTTTCCTTTAGAGACTCTTGGTGTAATATCTAGTGGAAGTACCCCATGGTTGCGACTATCATCAAATTTCCATGCAGGAATTTTATCATCAAAGGAAAGACGAACTCAACAAAAGAAAGAATTTTCAATGCTTTAAACATTATTTCTGGGACGATCCCTACCTTTTTCGTATTTGTAGCGGATCAAATCATTCAAAGGTGTGTACATGGGCAAGAAGCTAATGATATCCTCAAAGCTTGTCATGAAGGACCCACCGGGGGCCATCATAGTGCCAATCTCACCGCTCAAAAATTATTTGATGCCGGTTTCTTTTGGCCAACCATATATCGAGATGCCCATACTATGATCCAGATTAATGAACAAATGATTTGTAACACAAAGAATAAAATAATGTAGATTTTAATTCAACAAATTAATGATAATACATATAAACTAAAAACTATAAAAGACAAATATAAAAAATTCAAAATACAAAAAAACAAACCAATCCAAAGACATACCCCACCCACGAAATCCCATCCCCCAACACACCACAACCCAGAAACCCTACCAACCACACAGCCCCCACTTCCAACCACAAACTATAGCACCCTAACCCCGACACGGGCCCAATTCACAACGAGCTTAGCTGCTTCAAAACGCTATTCAAGTAGTAGAAATCTATCGATCGTAAGGTGTAAACGGATTTTATAGAACCAATTCCGTCTTCACCTTGGAATAAATTCATCCTCGAAGCCGTCGACTATCATTCGAATGGGTGGAAGGCGAAGGGCGCCTCCCCACCAAATGATGCTCGAAGTTGTAGTTAAAAGTTTTGAAAACTCTTTTCTCCCGAAATTCGGAACACCTAGAGCTAATATAAGTGATCGGGGGACCCAATTTTGTAAGATCAATTTTGCTAAAGTAATATCTAAGTATGGGGTCTCACTCAACGTTTAGCTACCACCCCTTTTTAAACACCCTCAAATAAGCGTTCCATTGGAGGTGTCCAAATCGTGCTTGAAATCGTATTCTAGAAAGGACTGTTGGAGAAAACCAGTGCCGTTCGAGTCCGGCAAACTAGATGATTCTTTATGGGGGTCAATTCGTACCCCGCTTTATAAGACACCGATATGGTTGTACGCCTTACAATCTAGTGTACGGGAAGTACTTTTGCCATTTACCGTTATCGAGTTTTAGAGCATAAAGCAAATATTGGGCTTTGAAACCTGCTAATTTCGATCTAAAACCGCGGGTGATCATCGGAACTTTCAACTAATGAGTCTCTCGTGATCAAGCTTACGAGAATTCATTGATATATAAAGAGAGTCGAAGAAGCTTCAATCGACTCTAAAACAAAAACCCCCGCATTTTCAATATTGGTGATCGGTTTTAACTCTTCACTCTCGACTAAAGATATTCTCAGGAAAGCTTAAAACTCGTTGTCCAGGACCTTTCACCATCACCAAGAGTTTTTCCATACAAACCTATCGAGTATCTCAACCCGATGGACCAAACAATAATGTAAAAGTCATTGTGTGAAGCATTAACTACGGAGGGGACTTACTACCAAGGTAGTCCCGGTCGCCAAACTTTCACACTCCAAGGACAAATAAATTTGGGGATCGAGTCAAGCTAAGAGACTCAGTTAACCAAAACAAAGGCTTCGTGGAAGGCACCCCATGCATATTGGTATGTGCTTAATTACACAATACCCTTTTTAACTTAAAAAACGAGCTAAAATAACCAAAAACTGGACTTAAAATGCCAAATAATGCTTGTATTGCTAAGGGTGATAGTGCAGAACGATATCTACGAAAAAGATGAAAAACAAAGCCAAATCCGACAAAACCGGACACGAAAGGGAAAGCAAGGAAAAAGACAAAGTCAAAGTCCAAGCAAAGTCCAACAAAGTCAACCCAAGTCAAACCCCGAATCCAAAAACGTCCAACACATCTAGAAATATAAGTTTAAGGGTTGAAATTGCCAAACCCCTAAACTTATATTTATAAGAGAAAAGAGAAAATGAAAGACAAGGGGCCAAACTGCCATTTTTGCAAAGATACACTACGAGGGCCAAAACTGTCAAGCCCTAAAAGTCTTATACACCAAGGACGGCTCATGCAAAGAGACATATAACTCTTGGGGACTTGTTTTGCCAAGTCCCCAAAAGTATAACAAACCAAGGACGATGGACGCAAAGTTATATATGTCCATGAGGGACTAAGCTTGCCAAAACCCCAAACCCATGCCCTGTCACCCCCAACCTTTGTACAACTCATTTTCCCGCCATTTTTGAATCCCAAAAACCCAAAACCCACTCACGGGTTCACCTCAACTCTTTTACCCTGCAACCCAATTCCACCATGGACAAACCATTCCTTCCCCCTCCATAAACTTTCCCAGCTGTTAAACTGCCAAGCTGGCAATCCCACAACTCCCCAAGATAATCCAATGGCTCGGATCAAAAGTTTTGGGCTTCAAGAAAAACCAAGGGCTGTGATATGCTTGACTTTACACTCTCACAAGTAACACAACTCACCTTGTGTGTCTACAAAGAAACACAAAAGGATGAAGACAAAGAAGAAGACCTAGCTAGTCGACATTGCTTCTATAATTAAATGCATTTGTAAAACACCATTGTGAGCAAGTAGATTTTAGAGTAAGATTTAAAGATTAGTTTGTCAAGTTATTCATATATGTTTTAAGTTAAAAGTTTTTTATTGTACTTGTAATCAATTTCAAAGTTAATGAAAATTCAGTTGAAGTTTTTCTAAGTTCTAAGTGTTCTAAAAATCTCTTAAGCTCACATTTAAGCTATTATATCCTTCGTCTTACAAACATTCTCACCAAACTTTTAAAAATTCAAAAGGGAAATATCAAGGTTACTGTTGGATTCAAAAAGCATGGAAGAATGAGCTAAAATGGAAGGCTTATTGGGTTTTTTGCTTAGTTTAGCTTAATTATAAGCTGGGTAGATTTAGAGCTTATTTAAGTCTTCACAAGATCCTTTTTGTGAAAAGGATCAAAGGTACATTTCTCTTAAAATTTTGCTTAATTACTATAGCACAGCTTATGTAGCTTATTCTTCAGCTTATTATGCTTATTGATGTTAATTCATGCTTAAGTTTGCCTTTAATCTCAATCTCATGCTAGTTTAGTTAAAACTGTCAAGTATATTTTCATAAATATTCACAACTCTTGTAAAGGCTGTTCACTGTCTTATTTCCACTTTCAAAGTGCTTATTTGACTTATTTTTTTAGCTTATTAGTGTTTATTAGTGCTTAATTATCATTAGGGTTTTTAAAATTTCAGTAAAACTCAGTTTCATAAGTTTTTAAAACCTTTTTTAAAAATTAAGGGGGTGTTTGGGATAACACCCAAAACGGGTCAAAATGGTTTTGGTTTGGGTTATGGTCATCAAAATAGATTTGGTTTAGATTATTAAGCTTGTTTAAAGCTGTTTTATTAAGAGTATTTAAGATTGGAAAATGTTTTTTCAAAGTTTTTATAAACATTTTTGTTAACTTGTGACTTTTAGAAAACACCACACAAGTGCATATTTAGTTAAGCACTTGTGGTGTTTAGTTTGAGTAACAATAAAAAGAGTGTTTTGTGTGTGTTAAAAAGCTGTCAAAACCTTTGGTCTTTTGACTTTGTAAGTCAAAAATCACCAAGTCTTTGTTTGTAACAGTTTTAAAAAGACAAAAGCCTTTTTCATTCAGCAAAAGTTCAGTTGTTTAAATGGTTTTTAGAAAGTAAAAATTGTTGCCACAAGTCCACAAGCTAGGGTACTACTAAATCGTTTAAGCTTATCTTATTAACTTGACTTATTTGACAAGCTTTTAACAACCTGTCAAATAAGCCCCTAGTTTTAAGCTTTAATCTCCCCGGTGCGCAAAGGGAGATTTTGAGCTCCTTTTTTCTTGTTTTTAAGTGTGTAAAAGCAAAAGTTATTTGCTTATTTCAAGACCTATAAGCTCTTGTATAAGCCTCTTGAGTTTCAACTCTTAAAAAGCTCATTTGTTGGCTTATTTTTAAGCCCAAACTTGCCCTTTAACTGTTATAAGCCTGCATTAGGTGTAGGGATTGCTTATTTTTCTTCCCTGGCTTATTTAGCTCCTCTCATAAGCTCATTGTTGCTCCTTATAGTTTTTTTAGGGTAAATTAGATAGTTAGTTTTGCTTATTTCCCTTTTGCTAGCTTATTTGAATGCCCACTTTAGTGTTTTTGGTTTTGCCCTTTTAAGCTTGTTAGCTTTTCTATGTCTTCATAAAGCTCTTCACAGCTTATATAGCTTTTAAGCGTTAAGTTTTTTTTAGCTTATCTAGGTAGATTTAGACTCCATAGCTTATTTATCCTTAGTTTTCTAGCTTAAACCACCACAAGTCCCAAATGACTTAGCTTATTTAGCCTTTAAGCCATGTTAAGCTAAACTGCCACCTTTAAGCTTATTTTTAAGCTTATTTAAAGCTTTTCGTAAAAAGTTGTAGAAGACAAAGTTGTTAAGCCCCACAAGCTTAACAACTTTGCCTTTTTGAGTTTTCAAAAAAAAAAGGGAAAGACAAGAGGCCCGGGTGAGCAAGACTCGAACCCGTGACCTCTCGATACGATCCCCTTTATAACACACACCCTCACCACTGCGCCCTTGGGACACTAACAAAAAGTCCCAAGGGCGCATTGGTTAGAAGGTGTGTGTTATAAAGGGATCCGAACGAGAGACAACGGGTTTCGAGTCTTGCTCACCCGGGCCTCTTGTATTCCCTTTTTTTTTTGAAACTCAAAAAGGCAAAGTTGTTAAGCTTTGGGGCTTAACAACTTTGTCTTCTACAACTTTTACGAAAAAGCTTTAAATAAGCCTTAAAAATAACTTAAAGGAGCAGTTTTTAGCTTAAAATGGCTTAAAGGCCTAAATAACTAAGTCCAATTTGGACTTGTGGTAAGTTTTAAGCTAGAACTAAGGACTAAATAAGCTAAGGAGTCTAAATCTAACCTAGATAAGTAAAAAAAACTTAAAGCTTAAAGCCAAATAAGCTGTGAAGAGCTTATGAAGACTGAAAAGCAACCAAGCTTAAAAGGCAAAAACACTAAAGATGGCATTAAATCAGCTAGCAAAAGGAAAATAAGCAAACTAAACTACTATTTAACCTAAAAAGCTATGAGAAGCCACAAATGAGCTTAGAGAAAAGCTAAATAAGCCAGGAAAAAAATAAGCAATCCCTACACCTAAGCAGGCTAAAACAGTTCACAAGGCAAGTTTGGGCTTAAAAATAAGCCAACAAATGAGCTTTTTAAGAGTTGAAACTCAAGAGGCTTATAAAAGAGCTTATAGGCTCTTGAAATAAGCCAATAACTTAGGCTTATACACACTTAAAAACCAAGAAAAAGGAGCTCAAAATCTCCCCTTTGCACCAGGGGAGATTAAAGCTTAAAACTAGGCTTAATTGACAGGTTGTATTACAGGCATGTCAAATAAGCTCAAGTTAAAAAGATAAGCTTAAACAGATTTAGTACCCTAGCTTTTGGACTTGTGCCAACAAATTTACTTTCTCAAACTCATTTAAACAAGCTGAATTTGCTGAATGAAAAAGGCATTTGTCAATTACAACTGTTATAAACCATAGACTTGGTATTTATGACTTAACAAAGTCAAAAGACAAAGAGGGTTTATTTAGACAGGCTTTTTTAACACACACAAACACTCCATTTTTGATACTCAAACACAACCACAAGTTGCATAACTAATAAGCACTTGTGGTGTTTTCTAAAAGTCATAGTTAACAAAAATGGTTTATAAAAACTTTGAAAAACAATTTTCAATCTTAAAAACTCTTAAAAACAGCTTAAACAAGCTTAATTATCTAAACCAAATCTATTTTGATGACCATAACCCAAACCACAACCAATTTTGACCCGTTTTGAATGTTATCCCAAACACCCCCTTAATTTTTTTAAAAGGTTTTAAAAACTTATGAAACTGAGTTTTACTGAAATTTTAAAAACCCTAATGATAATTAAGCACTAATAAACACTAATAAGCTAAAAAAATAAGTCAAATAAGCACTTTGAAAGTGGAAATAAGCCAGTGACATTTATGAACTATACTTGACAGTTTTAACTAAACTAGCATGAAAATGAGATTAATGGCAAACTTAAGCATGAATTAACATCAATAAGCATAATAAGATGAAGAATAAGCTACATAAGCTGTGCTACAGTAATTAAGCAAAATTTTGAGAGAAATGTACCTTTGATCATTTTCACAAAAAGGATCTTGTGAAGACTTAAATAAGCTCTAAATATACCCAGCTTATAATTAAGCTAAACTAAGTTGAAAACCCAATAAGCCTTCCATTTTAGCTCATTCTTCCATACTTTTTGAATCCAACAGTAACCTTGATATTTCCCTTTTGAATTTTTAAAAGTTTGGTGAGAATATTTTGTACGGGGGGGGGGGGGGGGGGGGGGGGGGGAGACGAAGGAATAATAGCTTAAATGTGAGCTTAAGAGATTTTTAGAACACTTAGAACTTAGAAAAACTTCAACTGAATTTTCATTAACTTTGAAATTGATTACAAGTACAATAAAAAAAACTTTTAACTTAAAAGATACTAAGACTAACTTGCAAACTAACTTAAAACTACTCTAAACACTACTTGCCACAATGGCTGTTACAAATGCATTTAAATAGGAAGCAAATTCGACTAGGTCTTCTTCTTTGTCTTCTTGTCTTGTGTTTCTTTGAACACACATAAAAGGGGGTGTGTTTCTTGTGAGAGTATAAAGTCAAGCTCATCACAGCCTTTGATTCCCCTTGATGCCCAAAACTTTTGATCCGAGCCATTGGATTATCTTGGGGATTGTGGGATTGCACTTGGGCATTTAACAAGCTGGGAAAGTTTTATGGAGGGGGGAGTGAATGTTTTTGTCCATGGTGGAAATGGGGTTTTGTAGGTAAAAGAGTTGAGGCTAACCCGTGAGTTTGGTTCTGGGTTTTTGGGATTCAAAAATGGCGGGAAAATGAGTTGTACAAAGGTTGGGGGTGACAGGGCATGGGTTTGGGGTTTTGGCAAGCTTAGTCCCTCATGGACATATATAACTTTGCGTCCATCGTCCTTGGTTTGTTATACTTTTGGGGACTTGGAAAACAAGTCTCCCAAGGGTTATTTACACTTTGCATGAGCCGTCTTGGTGTACAGATTTATGTGCTTGACAGTTTTGGCCCTCGTAGTGTATCTTTGCAAAAATGGCAGTTTGGCCCCTTGTCTTTCATTTTCTCTTTTCTCTTATAAATATAAGTTTAGGGATTTGGCAATTTCAACCCTTAAACTTATATTTCTTGATTTGTTGACTTTTTGGCTTCGGGGTTGACTTGGGTTGACTTTTGTTGACTTTGGCTTGGACTTTGACTTTGTCTTTTCCTTGCTTTCCCATTCCGAGTCCGGTTTTGTCGATTTGGCTTTGTTTTTTTGTCTTTTTCTTAGATATCCGTTCCTGCACAACACACTTAGCAAAACAAGCATATATTTGGCATTTTAAGTCCGTTTTTGGTTATTTTAGCTCGTTTTTAAAGGTAAAAGGTATGTGTAATTAAGCACATACCAATAAGCATGGGGTGCCTCCCACGAAGCCCTTTGTTTTTGGTAACTGAGTCACATAGCTTGACTCGATCCCCGAATTTATTCGTCCTTGGAGAAAGTTTGGAGATCCTGGACTACCTTGGGTAGTAAGTCCCCTCCGAAGTAATGCTTCACACAATGACCATTTACCTTAAAGTTTGGACCATCGGGTTGAGATAACTCGATGGTTTCGTATGGAACAAACTTTGGTGATGGTGAAGAGGTCCTACCAACAGTTTAACTTTCCTGAGAATTATCTTTAGTCGAGAGTTGAAGAGTAAAACACGATCACCAATAATTGAAATGCGGATTTTTGAATCTTAGAGTCTTGAAGCTTCTCGAACTCTCCTTTAATATCAAAGAAATCTCGTAGCTTGATCACGAATCCTCATTTAAGTTGAAGCTTCCGGTGATCACCCGCGGTTTTAAGATCGAAATTAGCATGTTTCAAAGCCCAATATGCTTTATGCTCTAACTCGATAGGTAAATGGCAAGACTTCCCGTACACTAGTTTGTAAGGCGTACAACCAATCGGTGTCTTAAAAGCGGTACGAAATGCCCATAAAGCGTCATCTAGTTTGTCGGACCACGAGGCACGGTTTTCTCCAACCGTCCTTTCTAGAATACGTTTCAAGCCACGATTGGACACCTCCACTTGACCGCTCATTTGAGGGTGATAAGCGGTAGCTAAACGATGAGTGACCCCATACTTAGACATTACTTTAGCAAATTGATCATTACAAAAATGGGTCCCACGATCGCTTATAATAGCTCTAGGTGTTCCGAATCGGGCGAAAAGAGATTTCAAAAACTTAACTACAACTCGAGCATCATTTGTGGGGAGCGCCTTCGCTTCCACCCACTTCGAAAGATAATCAACGGCTACGAGGATGTATTTATTCCCATGTGAAGACGGAAATGGTCCTATAAAATCGATACCCCATACATCGAAGATTTCACAAACTTGAATAGCGTTTTGAGGCATCTCATCTCGTTGTGAAATTTTGCCTTGTCTTTGACACGTATCACAAGATTTGATCATAGTATGGGCATCTCGATATATGGTTGGCCAAAAGAAACCGGCATCAAATACTTTTTGAGCGGTGAGATTGGCACTATGATGGCCCCCGGTGGGTCCTTCATGACAAGCTTTGAGGAATCATTAGTCTTCATGCCAAGCTACACCTTCGAATGATTTGATCCGCACAAATACAAAAAAGATAGGGATCGTCCCAGAAATAATGTTTAACGTCCTTGAAAAACTTCTTCTTTTGTTGAGTCGTCATTCCTTTGATGATAAAATTCCCTGCATGGAAATTTGCATAGTCCGCAAACCATGGGGTACTTCCACTAGATATTACACCAAGAGTCTCTAAAGGAAAATTTTCATTTATGTCTTTGTTTTCTAACACATCCTTATGAGGATTCTCAAGTCTAGATAAATGATCGGCCGCGAGGTTCTCACTTCCTTTTAACACGGAAGGTGAAATCAAATTCCTTGTAGGAGGAGAACCACCCGGAGCAACCTCGCTTGCATCTATGTTTATATCATAAGGTATTTTAAAGTCGAGTAATCCGTATACACTATGCTTTTAGATAAGACAAGATATGGCCGAAACTTTTCAAAAGCATACACTACGGCAACAAAATTTTGTTCTCCGTCGTAGTGTAATGAATTTGAGCTTCGGTCATCGTCTTACTAACATAATGTATAGGCTGAAAATGCTTCATCTTTCGTTGTCCTAAAATCGCACCAATCGCGAAGTCACTTGTATCACATATAAGTTCGAAAGGTAGGTTCCAATCTGGGACAACTAAGATCGGAGCTTCGGTAAGCTTCTTTTTAAGAGTCTTAAAAGCATCAATACAATCCTTAAAAAACATAAACGATGTTTCCTTCTCAAGAAGGTGAGTCATAGGTCTAGCTATTTTGGAAAAATCTTGGATAAAGCGTCGGTAAAAGCCCGCATGACCTAAAAACTCCTAACACCTTTTACGGTAGTCGGGTGAGGGAGCTTAGCGATAACATCGACTTTAGCACGATCGACCTCAATTCCCGACTTCGAAATTTTATGACCTAACACAATTCCTTCTCTACACATAAAGTGGCACTTCTCCCAATTTAGAACTAAATTCGTGTCTTCACACCTTTTTAGCATCTTTTCTAAATTGGAGAGGCACGAATCAAAACTATCCCCAAAAACCGAGAAATCATCCATAAACACTTCCATAGTCTTTTCGATCATATCATGGAATATGGCCATCATACACCGTTGGAAAGTACCGGGAGCATTACACAAGCCAAAGGCATGCGACGGTACGCGAAAGTTCCATACGGGCATGTGAAAGTAGTTTTCTCTTGGTCCTGGGGATCTATTGGTATTTGAAAATACCCCGAAAATCCATCTAGAAAACAATAAAACTCATTTCCGGCTAATCTTTCTAACATTTGATCCATAAACGGTAATGGAAAATGATCTTTTCGAGTCGCTTCATTTAATTTTCTATAGTCGATACAAACTCTCCACCCGGTAACTAAACGTGTCGGAATTAATTCATTCTCTTCATTAGCAACAACGGTTATTCCACCTTTCTTTGGAACACAATGCACTGGACTAACCCATGGGCTGTCGGAGATCGGGTAAATCATGCCGGCATCAAGAAGTTTTAGGACCTCCTTTTTTATTACCTCATGAATTTTTGGGTTAACCCGTCTTTGATTTTGAACCATGGGTTTGTAATCGTCCTCCATCAAGATTTTATGTGTACAAAAACGAGGGTCGATGCCCTTGATGTCGGTGATTTTCCAAGCAATGGCCTGTTTATGTGATTTAAGCACCTTTAAGAGGGCTTCTTTTTCAACATCTTTTAAACCTTTTGCAATAATTACGGGTAACTTATCATTTTCTTCTAAGTAAGCATATTCCAAATGAGATGGTAAATCTTTTAACTCTAATTCCGGTGGCTCTTCAATCGAAGGTTTTGCCTTGGTGACTTCCTTAAGGTCTTCATTCTTCTTTGGAGGGAGAGTCGGAGATGGGTCTTCATTCAACAATTGCTCAAGATAAAGAATATCTCCCTCTGTGTCGTAGAAATCATCATCTAAATCCGTAAACTCATCCGGAGTTTGTAAGAAAGTCTCCATTTCTTCCAAAATGAAATCTCCTCCTTCAAAAGGAGTGAACGAAGGGGTAGTAGAAGAAAGAATTGGTTCTGAGGACGAAGTGGGATTGCCACCCGAAGAATTATTCGAAAAACCAAGTACTTCTTGAGAAAATTCCTCACAAGCCACATCAATGACGTCAATTCGGTTTATCGACGAATCATCATATGTCGAGGAGTATCGCGTAGTCTGATTGAGATTAAAAGTGACGGCTTCGTTGTCAACTCGAAGGGTTATTTCTTCTCCATAAACATCAATTAAAGCACGACCGGTCCTCAAAAAGGATCTCCCAAGTATGAGAGGAACTCGAGGATCGGCTTCAAAATCAACAACAACAAAATCGGTAGGAAAGTGAAATTTCCCAACTTTAACAAAAACGTCTTCGGCGAGTCCTTTAGGATGAGTTATGGATCGATCCGCTAATTCTAAAGTCATCCGAGTTGGTGTAAGTTCGGGTAAAGATAACTTTTTCCAAAAGGAAAGAGGCATAAGATTTATGCTCGCGCCAAGATCGGCCAAGGCGTGACATACATCCATTCCCGAGAAATTACATGGAATAAGAAACTTGCCGGGATCTCCAAGCTTTTCGGGAAGCTTTTTGAGGAGCATCGCCGAGCAATTCTCGTTCAACGGTATCTTAGCTAATTCAAGCAATTTTTCCTTATTCATGAGCAAACTCTTAATCGTAGGAGCAAATCTTGGCATCAAAAGTAAAGCATCCGCGAAACTAATGTCGAA
The DNA here is from genome assembly GCA_026074375.1 of Tanacetum coccineum. Classification (NCBI taxonomy): domain Eukaryota; kingdom Viridiplantae; phylum Streptophyta; class Magnoliopsida; order Asterales; family Asteraceae; genus Tanacetum; species Tanacetum coccineum. The sequence continues at coordinate 83,098 of BQNB010001052.1, forward strand.
GCGCAAATCTTGAAAGATTTGAAAGATCTTCTCCATTTGATTCGAAGCTTTGTCACGGGATTTTTGATCATTACGTCATGAAGGATATGGAATATTCGGCTTAGGTAAAGTCTTCGGAACATCGGGTTCCGAAATTGGAATGGGGTTAACCGAAGGTGGGATGTGAGCGACACTTCCTTGGAAATTTGATTGCTCTTTATCCGTTGTCTCCTCGGTTTCTCGTTCCACTACCTTTTTAGGAGAAGGATTAGTAGGAATCGAGGGTCCCTCGTAAGCAACACCACTTCGAGTAGTGATCGCTTTCATCTCACTCTTCGGGTTTAGAATGGTATTACTCGGAAGAGTACCCGAAGTTGAGGCTTGGTTTTGGAAGAATCCACTTAACATATTTTGAAAGTTAGTTTGAAAAACATTTTGTTGAATCATCAAGACGGCTTGTTGAGTCTTCATCGTGTTTTGAATTTCATTCCTAAAGTCTCCATTCAACGAGTTGATTTGATTTTGCGTGTTTCTCATCATTTGATCATTATTTCTCTTGTAACTTGAAAACTCATTTGAAAACTCTTGTTGAACATGATTATTAAGAACATGAAAAGGTTGGTTTTGAAATCCTTAATTTTGAAAATTTGGAGCATGATTTTTTGAGCTTGAAAACCTTGATTGCCATGAAAATTATTTCCCTGATTAAAATTATTCCCTTGACCTTGATTTTGATTATACCTATTTGGACCACTGTTTTGCACCGGAGCAAAACCGGGTGGTGCCATTTGGTTACTAACATGATTTGGAGGGTTAACTTGATTATAAGAACCCGTTGCCGCACAAACACTAGATTGATTGTTATTGGTATTAGGACAATTATACCAAGCATGAGGCCCACTACAAGTAACACATATTTCCTCAACCGCTTTAATCGGAGCGGGAGTGACAACTTTTTTGGAAACAATTTCAACTAAGGTTAAAAGTTGGTCCGCAAACTTATTAATTCTCTCATCCGTTTTACTAACACTTTCCCTAGAAGTTGTATTCATCCTAGAAACATTTGATTTATTACGTGAATAACAAACTTTTGATTTATTCTCAATTATATTCAAAGCCTCTCTAGTTGTCTTACTCAAAAGATTTCCACCCGCCGCGACATTTAAGGAGTCTTGATCATTTTTGTTTAAACCGTTATAGAAGGTATCAACTTGAGTTAACTCCGTAAATCCGTGGTGAGGACAAGCTCTAAGCATTTCCTTAAATCGTTCCTATGCTTCACTAAAAGTTTCCTTGAATTTTTGTGTAAAACGAGAAATTTCATTCTTTAAGTGAGTGGTTTTCGAAGGAGGGAAAATTTGATTCACAAATTTGGTTACGAGATCCTCCCAAGTCAAGATCAAATTAGGTGGTTCTTTCTCGTACCAAACTTTAGTGGCCCCCTCGAGTGAATATGGAAACATCATAAGCTTAATAACATCATTCGGTACATCTCTAAATTGTAAAGTCGAGGTAATCCTTTTGAAACTATTAATATGAGCGTGGGGATTTTCCCTCTCATAACCGTGAAACGGGTTAGCTTGAACTAGTTGTAACAAATTCGTTTTAATCTCAAAATGATCCGCATTAATTTCCGGTAAAACGATAGCTTCTCCATACCCTTCCGTGGGTGCACGGAGTAGCTCTTCCATTGTACGTTCCGCCATTGGTGCAACTTCAACGATAGTACGAAGCTCGGGTTCGACTACGTTTGGAGCACGTCCTCTATTTTGACGTCTCGAAATGGTTACGTTCGAATTATTTGGAAAATTGGAATTTCTAGTGCGCATGCACTAAACAAAAGAAATGAGAAAATAAAATATTTTTGTTTACCGAATAATCAACAAACTTAGGGTAACTCCCTTAAGTAAAATTTGCAAACGGGGGACGTAGTGGGAGCGAATCTCCTTAAAAACGTTTGTCCCTTCGGGTTGTAGTTCCGTGGAACAACCCTCCTAATAGCTTATTTTACAAAAGAGGTGCGCCTTTTTCGTAAGTGACACAAGACGGTAAATTTTTGAATCTTAAGTTCGGGAACTTATTAATGGATTCTCACAAATTCTCTAGTAAGAGAATTAAATTGATGTGTATTTTAGTAATTAAGAGAACAAAATAAAAATCAAAAAATCCGGAAGAGCAAATATTTTTGTATTTTTGTATTTATTTAACTTCTACATATACTAAAAAGAAAAGAAAAATATTTTTTACTTTTTATATTTTTGATTTTTTTTTCAAAAGCGTAACTTTCGAAGACGAAAGGTTCTTCAAACCACGATCGACAAATGCAAACGAAGAAATCTTAATCACAAATCCCCGGCAGCGGCGCCAAAAACTTGATGTAATAAAGTTATATATACGTAATAATATCCAAAGTATAGAAAAATTCCAAAACTACCCTTGAGGACAAAGGTAGTAGGAAAAATCTTACAAAAAATACTACACGTTTAACCGGTAAGTGATTACCGGGTCGTTTTCCCAAAGACTTATGAAATTGAGACCTCGTTTGTTATTTGGACAATGACTTGAATTGGTTCAAACTTTTTGGATTAATTTTCTAAATCTATAATTAAAAACAATTTAAACAAGCAAGAAAAATTAACGACTAAGCAATTAAATTCAAATAACGGTAATTAAAGAAAACGTGACAAATAAGCAAGAATACTAGAATTAAACTCTAAATGTTTTTTCTAAACTTTTTCTAATCCTAAATGACTATTAAAAAGAAAATGCTAAGGAAATTCTAAACCGAGAGTGATTTAAGCTTAAAAACGAAGAGAAAACGAGAACGTGGATCGAATCCCGTTCTTTAAAAAGTGAACTTTCAAAATATAACCCTCACCGGAATAACTTTCAACCTAAGAGCCTAGAATAATGATAAATGAAAAATTATATAAAAAAATTTTTATTTTTGATTTATTTTCTATTTTTTATGATTTTTTTTAGTTTTTAACTAAATTAATTCACGAAAAATATAAAACTTTAAGCTAAAAATCCTAAATTTTTTCTAAAAATAGCTTATGATAAGCAAGTTGCAGGAAAAATAAGAAATCCTAAAGTGCTAAACTAAATAAGCAGGGAAAATTCAAATAAGCACTCGAAGTGCTTATAACTAATAAAACTCAAAAAAAAGTTAAAAGATTTAATTGTGCAAACCTGGACGTAAAAGTCTCAAGGGCACGTTGGTGAGGGGTGTGTGTGTTGTGGCTTATAAAAGGGTTGAGGCTAAGTTGAGGTCGGGGGGTTCGAGTCTTGCTCACCCCCGACTTCCTTGGTTTCCCCTTTTTATTTTTTTTGCAAAAACCTAAAAAGAAAAGATGTAAAACAGCTTATAATAAGCTATTTTTGTGAAAACAACTTTTTTCTAAATCACTAATAAGCTAGTTAACAGCTTAAAAATCAGACAAACTACACTTAACCATTTTTCTTTACTTCTAACAAAACTAAATAAGCTAGAAACTAAGATAAGCTAAAACTAAGACGTAATAAGCTATAAGCAACTATGACTACCCTAATAAGCTGAAAATAAGCAACGTACTAAAAGCAATAAGCTTAGAAATCAAATAAGCACTTAAAGAGAAACTGGCGCCAAACAGACCAAAAGGCACCTTTTGAGCTTAATTATAAGCACTCAAAAAGATCCTTATGACTATAAGCCCTACACTACTTTAAACCTTAACCTAAAAGCTATTTGAAAAAGCATACAAAAGACATTTTGAAATTTAATTAAGCAGAGAAAAAGCTCAATGAAAACTTACTTAGGCTATATTTGATATTTTTGGTTTTTTTATATGAAAAACTAAAATAAGCTGAATCCTGGACTAAATAAGCTATAAACTACTTAACATAAACCTAATAAGCTAGTTAAGACAGAAACTAAACAAAAACTTATGGCAATAAGCTAAAAATCACAAATAAGCACTTTGATATAACTGTTTACCAAACAGTCCCTTAAGGTAACTTTGAGCTTATTTTTCAATAAGCTAAAGGATCCTTATGGACTTTTGGCTTATACTACTTTAAAGTTTGACTAATAAGCTACCTAAATCTATTCTTAAAAAGTATTTTGAAAATCAAATTCTTAATGAAAAAGCTTAATGAAAAAGCTGCTTATGCAATTTTACCTCACTTTTGGCTTTTGAATGAAAAGACAAAAAGCTAATTTTAAGCTTAAAAACAGATGACTTAATGAACTTTTAAAAGCAAACTAAGTTGAAACAGATCTACTATTACCTAAAATCTACTTGTGAATAAAATTTGGAATTCTAAAAACTATTTTTACCTGCTGATTTTTAAGCTAGAAATTGGCTATTTATCTATTTTCTCTACTGATGCAGTTTGCACACAAAGAATCAAACTCTTAAAACCTATAAGTGCAGGCTCAAGAAACTTGTTACTACACTCTTAAAACTCCAAAACAAAAGCAAAGTAAGCATTGAAAATTTCTAAAACAGTCTTAAGCTTAAAATGCATATTAAGGACAACTAGGACTAACAGATTCAAACTATCAACTAGCAATCTTAAAAACAACTTGATATAAGCTAACAAAAACACCTTAAATCTAATCTTATAAACCTAGATTTTAGATTTAAATTCAAATTAAAGGACCAAAAGGCCAATAGCAGTACTAACTCTCAGTTAATACTGATATGCCAAACACCCCCTTTAAAGAGTAAAAATCCATAATTAGCTTATAAAATTGAGATTTAAGGAAATATACAAATACCAGAACAATAATCTATAAGCTAATGCTACTTATTTTTAGATTTTTTTACAGTTTTAAGACAAATGACAAGCAAATTAAGTTCTAGACTAACAATTACACATAATAAGCATCTAATATCTATAATAAGCATTAATAAGCTACACTAAATAGATATAAGTAAGCAATAAGCAATAATAAGCTGAAATGCAATTTTAAGCTACAAAATGTAAAGAGAGGACTTACAACTGCCTTTGCACAAAACAAGGCTTATAAATGCTCTTTTAAGCTATCAACAAGCTCTTGCTTATCGCCGTTCAAAAAAAAAACAAGCTCTTGCTTATCAAATGATAAGCTGGTGAGGTCCTGGAAGCCCATCCCTTATTGGCTTCCCTTCCATTTTTAAGCTGTGGTAAATTTGGGGAGGATTTGTGTCTTATTAAGCTTAGTTAAGCTTTTGTGAGCTTAACTAAGTGTAAACTATCTTATGAGAAACTTATAATCAAATTAGACATAAGTTGCTAAATAAAAAGTATCACTGAATTTAACAAGTTATAAGAGAAAACTAAATTTTATTAAGACTTAAAGTTGATTACATTACTTAAAAAGAGATTACATTGACTTTTAAAGAACAAAGCTGAACATTACAAGCTATAATCTAAATTAAGCTACTCCTAAAAATTAAGCTAGATGATAATGTGAGTGAAGGAGGCCTTGTATTTATAGGAGCTGAGGGAAGGATCTAGACCTCTGCACATGCTCCTCTTGAACTCTAATCTTGACCTTTCAATCACTACCAATCATTGGATGCCCCTTCTTAGCCCTTGGATCAAAATTGAAGCACACGGATTGCCAGCGTGGCAATCCTTGTGTCAGAGGCCTTGTGCTTCTTTTACACTAAGTTTAGTGTAATTTCCCATCTTTTGGTGTGTTTGTTTTTAGCCCCGCGTATCATTCTTGTTGTCAGCTTGACCAATCACAACCCTTTTGGTGACGTTTTGTTTTGCCAAGCTGTGGCTTGGTACTAAGCATCTTGTGAATAAGTGAAAGGAGTGGGTTAATTGGATTTCACATGGGTAATTTTGATGATGATTAATTGGGGGAGACGGTGAACAGTGTTTTACTCCTTCGCGCCTTTTTACCCGTTTATAACGTTTGTTTGACTGAGGGTTTAAAAAGGAATTGACCTGGGCTCGGGTAAAAGGGTTTGGGCCATGGGTTTATTATTAAAGAGTTGGGCCGGGTGAAAGGTTAATGTAAAAAGAGTTTATAATTAAGGGATAATGACCGTTAGTTATGGACTAACGGTGTTAGGGTTTTTGGGACTTTTGGTGAAATTGTGTTGACATTAAGGACATTTTTGGCATTTTGAAGGTTTTTGTCTTTTGTGAGTTGACCAAGGGTTGACCTTTGTTGACTTTTGCTAGAAATTCCTGGCTCTTGTGTACTATATCCGTTCCCGTGTTTGTGTTAGTCCGGTTTTGACCGTTTTCTTGTGTTTTTTGCCATTATCGTACCTACACATCACAAATGACAAAACAAGAATTAAGCATAATTTGCTAATGTGCTTAAATTTGTTCTTTTTGGGGCCATTTTTGGTATAAAAAAGATATGTGATTTCTCACATATCACACACCTAACCCACCTTTGGATAAGGAGGATTCCAATTTCAATGATATCTTGGATGACTTATTCAGAATAGGAGCGGATAACATAAGAAATATGGAACATGAATCTCCAAACAGGTATGATGATGAAACAATGGATATTACTGATTTTGAGGATAGTGACCATGAGGACAGTGATCGTCCTGACCTTCCTACTCTCTTTGCTACTAATAAATTTGCTAGTGTTTATAAGCAGGTCGAAGAAAATATTAGCATTGCAGAGGAAAAAGTGGAAGCTCCTATGAAGGACGTTGAAATGGATGAAGACCAAGACATTGATCATTCAGGTACTAAAGACGTGTCACAATAGAGTCTTGCTAAAGACCCTTTCTTAGCTTACATGGAATTCAATGATCAGCCCAATGTCATGCTACAAATCACTATCTCATATTTCTAAAAAGGTAAAGAGGGAATTTAAAATTCCCCACAGGTATAAATTTTTAACCTCAAACGATCCTCCTGTAGCATACTTACACCCTTATGGTGCATGTGGCTACTATCACCCACACTTGATTTCAAGTGAGGGGATAAACACCCTGTTGATTACTAAATAAGGGTGGAGTCAAGCTAGTGACTCGAACAAAAACAAACGCTTCATGGGAGGCACCCCATGCCTATCTTTTAATTCTCATATTTCATTTTATTTCTACATATTAGTTGGTTGTGTACGCTTCTTACTTGGTTTTGCAGGTTCTCACTGCAAGGGGATGAAATTCGAGGTCTCCATGACTCATTTTATGTGGTTAAGTGGTTGCTGAAATACAACAAGTTATGTCGTAACTATAATGGTTACGGCGTAATTAATATTGTTACGACGTAATGTTTCATACGATTACGCCGAAACCTGATCAAATAATTTTTCAAAATTTTCCAATCCACTTTATTACGGCGTAACGCTTTCAAGGGTTACGCCGTAACCCCTCTCTGCAAATCTAAAAATGTTTCAAATATTTACAAAAGCGTGTATATTGGTAAATGAACTTTGTGGGTATGTTCTCTGGAAACCCTCACGAGACTTTACTCGTCCACTTGGGCCACAAAGTGGTTTAAAAGGCTTGCTGCATACAGTAAATGCAACCCTGATTCCTACGAAAGTGAGTTAGGATTTCTTGTATTATTCTTTATATTTTGGTATCATTTTTTATCGGATTTATGCTTTTGGTATTAGTCTTGTAGCTATACAAGTTGAGGCACACGAAATTGATACTTGGCTACAGGGAGGCATGTGAAATCCAGATTAGTTTGATATCATGTTAATGATGATAGGATGATTTGTGATGATGAAAGTTCTTGAGGAAGTAGACATGGAGCATGGCTTAGAGCATGTTGTCTCTTCATCAAACCGAGCAAATCCAGGGGAGTTTCTTGTCCTAATTCTACTCTTTCCTTTTTATTTCATTTTATTATGTACAATAGGGACATTGTACAAATCAAGTGGGGGATGGGAGTAGAATTAATACTTGACGTATGTTTTGCCTTCGATTTTCTAGTTTTTTTTTTTAAATTATGCCAATTTTAAAAATTTTGACAAAATTTTCTTAAATAACTAGAATTAATCTTTGCCGAATGCACATTACCCTTTATTATTACTTGGTGAGATTTAAACCTAATATTCCGTTTCCATCATTTTATTCAAAAATCCACCAAAATACTGAGTGTGCCGGTAGTATTGTAGACTTTAGAACTTGGCCTGTACATCATTTCGAGACCTAATTGATTAACAAGAATAGATAGTTCAAGAAGGTGGCACTTAAGAAATCACCCAAATAGCCTATATGTGTGTGTTTATCGACTTGTTACACTGACTTGTCGACCACCCGTGATAAACCCTTTTGTTGCGCTTAATATTAGTGCAAGATACCCCCAGATTACCCTTGTTAAACCAATCTATGTTTCACCTAACGTTATATGTATCGTTACACCATTTCGCCTAAACCTACCCTGTAGTCTATAGTTATCTATGTGTTGAAATTTCTGGATACTTAAGTCCATGGTTTGGGGGAATGTGAACGAAAATTTTATGCATTCGTAGAAGACCAATCAGTTATGATCTACAAAGACTCCCCTATATCATCACTTTCGACATTGTTCATCTCAAGTGGGGTGATGTGCGTATAATATCAAATGTTGCAAGGGCAATAATAAAGAGATATAAACTCCTTTAGCATTTGCATGTTTAAAAAATATATGAGGGTGCAACTAAAAGCCACCCATGTGCTAAAGAATGTAAAGATGGTGCAAATTAAGTCATCTCAATAATTATGAAGAATGAAGCTAGTAGCCCATTATTGTACCAATCCAACTCAATAATTATGAAGAATAGAGCTAGTAGCCCATTATTGAAGATCAAATTTTCGAACTTAGACTCTTGGACCTATGGATGGACAGTAGCTAGTTATGACAACCTTAGATTACGTTAGACTATTTGTTTTGTGTTTTTATATTAACAACCATTAAATGTGTATCCCATTTTTATCCTAACCCCTTTATAGCCCTTTAAAAACCATATTACCCTTGTTGCCTTCAAGAATTATTTAGACCCTAATTCTAACAGGTGCAGATTTGTGTACTTTCCAAGCTTATGATAGAATACATTCTATGACTGTGCAATTGAGTGATCACCCCGAAAATGAAACACTTAGACTAGTGGAGAGTTGAGTGACTTTTTATCCCCTTTTCGTGAGGTGTTCGGCTTTGATGTTTTCTAGCATAAGTGTTTTATAGATTCATTTATTGAAATTATTCTCAATAAATCTTTTTATAAAAAGTTCTAATAGGTTCTACTTGAGGGCAAGCAGAAGTCAAGTTAGGGGATATTTAATAACATCAAATATTTAATACTTTTTAGTGGCAAAATACCCTCTAGATTACCTGCAAATGTTTCACTAATACTCGAAAAAAGGATATTTTCTATCATTTTGTAATTTTTAGGTGAAATGCAGGAAAATGACAAGAAACATGGGAAAAAGGGCTTAAAGTGCAATTATCTTGTGTAAACCTTTCCTGAGTAACGCCGTAACTAATCCTAAGCTGGAACGCGACATTCGGAGGACGATTACGGTGCAATCCATTCCATGGTTACGCCGCATAGCTCATAATATGATGAAATCATGATATATATTTACGTTACGACGTATTCCACCAAAATAGTTATGACGTTTACTATATAAGGATGGAACTCCATATTCCATTATCTACCTCAATCTCTGGATTTTTAGAAAGTGAATCAGCAATTACGGCGTAACAAGCTAAATGGTTACGCCGTAACACATGGAAAATTATAGAAAGACATGTTACCATGGTTATGACGTAACTGGCTTATGGTTACGCCGTAACACATTCGAAGCCTATAAATTGAAGATGTTTCTGCGTAATTCATTATCTAACTTCCCCTAACCCATTCTTGGGTTTGGGAACAAGGTCTACAGCAGCACTAGTGATAGAAGGAAATGTTGATAAGCACATGTAACTGTGACAAAATTAGCTTTAGGATGTGTAGTGTTTACCGTATCGTTTCATACATTTTTCCTAAACTAAGCACGAGGTAATTCACCTTAATATAATTATTATTTTTGTTTCATTTTAAATCTCTTTTTACTTCTTTTGTTATTTTTATCATATTCTGTATTAAGCTTTGAGTTGAAGAATCTTGATGTTAGTCTTAGATCTGGATTGCGAGAACGCTAAGTGCAAAGTTACCCACTTCACTTGGATCTTCTCATTTCTCCAATTGTAGTATCCATATACATTGGAGGTTCGATGTATACCTATGACTTCGGTCTCTTGATATTTGAACTAAAATTAAGTATTTTATAGCTTTAAGCACGGGTTTAATTATAATTCAAGTTCGGCCCTTACTCTCGTAAAAAGTAAGCTTTTACTATTGTCTATCACTCTAGTATTAGGCATGACCAGTATTTAAGTCGCGGTTAGGTTAGCATTTTACCACGAGAGGAATCAATCACTATGAACTAGGAATAGGTCAATTCCCCTCGGGGTTCATTCCACCTAGGAATCATAGGCTAAACAAGGATGTTCGGTTCTTAGTTTAGTGTCACCTCAGTTATGTATATTATTACACCAAGAAAAGACAGTAACGGAATTCACTGATCAAACTTGGTAATGGTTTACCTTCATATCTAGTTTTATTTCATTTATTTTTCATGTGACAAATTATTATCTTATATTCTTTCCTTTTGGTCTTATTTCATTAATAAACTACTATTGGGACAACCTCGGATTTACCGACTCTACACTATTCACGACCGGGTTCTCTGCCTGTTAGTGCGTTGTAAAGGTTAAAACGGAGTATATTAAATGTAAAAAACTTGGTTAATTAATATGTCAATAGAAATTACGATCAGTGGGAAAGTGTTTAATGGGAAACTGCTAAGTACTGGTATGATTAGTTATGATGGAAGGAAGTCACGACTCAGATTACGTTGTATAACAAATTCCTTGCTATTATCTTCAATGATTATTTGTCATGAACGAAACACTCTCTTGTGAACCCACGGTAAGTTCTCTTAACAACAATGAAATTGAATTTAGAATTATCGTTTGACGAATTCGACGATGAAGATTACATGGTAGTTTTTGACAAAAACTCGTTTTCTTATAAAATTTATTTATGCCAATGATTTGAAATTAAAATCGGAATATGATAATGAAAAAGTTAAATTGCCTTCGTTTCTGTCACTGAACAAAGGTCAGTTGTTTTGATGATCTAGACTTCTTTAAGGATCTTGAGAATGAATTTCCAGTCACTGTTCACAATGATGTTCTAATGTCTAAATCAGATTTCTTTACTAAACCCACTTTAAAGCCTCAACATATCGATGAATTTGATTTGAAAGATGAAACATTATTGTCTGAATATGATGAAGTGGAACAAAACGTTTTGTACTTTAATGATCTATTCCCCTTCAGCATAATTTATCCCTATGATCTTTGTAGGCATAAAGTCAATGATGATAATTAAAAATTGATTACTACAGTCGTCGAGGGGAAATCTAAATACACAAGGGCAGAAGAAATTTCTAGAAGCAAGTCACAATAAAATCAATAAAATTTGTTAGGATTCTTGATTTGATGAGACAAAGTGAATAAAAGAATGAAACAAAAGGACTTAAACGCAAAGCTGGAGAATCTAGAAGATCTCCTTATTTAGATAGAAGATAACAGAAGATATTCCTAAATGTTTAAAAGATTTATTTGTCTAATGTTTATCTTCCTTTGTAAGTCTTGGTGTTTTGATATGTGTGAAAACACATATCCATTTTATATCAAAATAAACCCAATAAAGACCAAAAACATAATAAAAATGGCAAAGATATGCTTGTTTTTTGTTTTATATGTGCAGGTACGGAATAATAGCAAAAACCACAAGAATAACGGTTTAAAAACCGAGCAATTACGAACACAGAACGGAGAGAGCACAAAAGCGGCAGGGAAAGCTATCAAAGTCAATCTATGGTCAAGCACCCCCCTACAGTCAAACTTCGGTCAACAAGTCAAATGGTCACTCACAAAAAGACAATATTCCAATAGTTACAAAATCAGTCCCTATTTTAAACCAAATTACAAAACAAACCCCTAAATGCCCTTAAAAATCATTTCTTTTTATTTAATAAAAGATAACGACAGTTATATTTCTATAATAAAACACAATCCACAACTGAGCCCTAATCCTTTACACCTCGCCCAAACCAGGTCATTTATAAACCCGGGGCAACAAAGTCAAAACCTTCTCCCTTTTAGTTAAAAAAGAAGCGGGAAAAATAGTTTTACTGTTCACCTATCTTCTTCGATTTACCACAAAGTCACAATCAAGGGGCAAGGTTAAATTGAGGGCCAAAAGGACAATTTAGGTGTTAAAGTACACCTTGGCAGCAACGAACGTCATATTCAAGCTCTTATTGGCTAAAACCCAAGAAGGAATGTCACGTTGGATTGAAGAAAGCACAAGGAATGAAGCAATTTATACCCATCTTACTCTCAGAAGAAGCACAAAGGTGTCACAATCACGGATTGCCACGCTGGCAATCCGTGTGAGACAATCTAATCTAACGGCTTGAAAATAGTATCCAATGATTGAAGAATGATCAAGGGCTATAAGGATTAAAGACGCGTTAATGAATGAGTGCCTTGATGTTCCCTGGTGGCTATAAATACGAGCACACACTCACACACATAGGATATCTAGGGTAGCTTTAGATTTTAGCTTAAATTTAGCTTGTAGTGTTAGCTTATTGTAATTTTAATTTAAACTTTTGTAACCTTCTTTTTCCGTATAATGTAATCAATTTTTTTTTCAATGAAATCTAGTTTCTTTTAAATAAATTGTCATAAGCTCTTATAAATCTCAATGTTTTTGTTCACTTTTGTCACAAGCTACTCACACAAGCTCATTAAAGCTCTCACAAGTCTTTAAGCTTGTGATTGAGCTTAAATAGTCACTTAATCAACTCAAACTCTAAATTTCAATTAGAACCATTGCTTATTGGACTGTGGGTCTTATGGATGGGATGCTAGTATGTAGAGCTTCCAGTGGACTTATACTGCTTATCTGGATAATCCAGAGCTTGTAGATTCCTCACTTAAGCTTATTAATGCCTTTGTTTAGCTAAGGCTAAGGTAAGTATTCTTAATTTAGCTTTTTTATCTTAAATTTATTAGTTTAATTACTGCTTATTTGCTATTAATTGGGCTTATTTTGTTAGGTTTTAGATTATTTATGCTTAATGTGTTAGTTTAATACTGTTAGTTCTTAGTTTTAAAGTCTTAATCTTAGTCTTTACTTATCCCTTATAAACTGTCATAAAAAACCAAAAATAAGTAGATTAGTGTAGCTTGTTGATTTTTGGCTTAATAGCTTATATGTTTATGCTTATTAGTCTTATTATAAGCTAGTTAATATCTGGTATCTAAGTTGTAATAGCTAGATTTCAAATTCATAAGCTAAAATGAAATCTGTCTTAGTTAAAGGGGTGTTTGGATTAATGCAGTTTAACCTCTTAAAGTCAAATGAGATTGTGCCATTTAATTTGGTAGTTTGATTAAGTTTTGGGCAGGATTATAGGGTTTATATTAAGATTAATATATTTTAAGGTTTAAACTTTTGATTCCTGAAATAGTGGATTTTGCCTTTCACTTTGTTTGGTAAAATTTGTTCCAAGCCTTCCTGGCTTGGAATTGTTGATAGGTTGCTCTTTGATACTCAATCGGTGTGTCTAGTGCGGGTTGTCCCTTAGGACACTGCGTTTTGTGTTTTGCCCATTTTGTCACGCATCAGCTGTTGTAACTGCTTGTTACTACTTGCTCTTACCTTTTTCATTACGCTATTTAAGCTAGCTCAAATTAGGATTTAGCTTCTAAAATTAAGTAAGCTTATAGTTTAGACATAGGATAAGTTAGTTTAAAACTTGTTTTCAATTCTAGCTTATTTCTTCCCCCTCCCCCCACCCCCCCCACCCCCCTTCCCCCCCCTTAGGGTAAATTTAGCTCTTAAAGTTCATAAAATCTCAAAAACCACAAAACAGTAGTCACTAGATATTAGCTTTTAAAATTTTGATTTTCTAGCTTTAGATTTTGTTTTTATTGATTTGGATTAATATGTTTTAGAATGTAGTTGTTACGTCTCAAAAGCTCATAGTCTGTAATCGCTTATTGTGCAATTTAGCTTATCTAGTTTTTAAGCTTAAAGTTATAGTTTTTGAGTTTGCTCTTTTGAATCATTAGATTTTAGTGATCTTTTAGTGTTTTCGTTTATGTAGCTTTTAATTACTTAGCTTTACACATCTTAAGCTTTCTAGAGTAACTTTTGGTTTTAAAATTGAGCTTATAATGAGTAGTGTGCAAGCTTTTGAATGAAAAATAGCTTTTGGTCTTTTGAAACTCTTACGGAAAACTGCTTCATAGTGCTTTTATTAAAGTAGCTTAAAAAGTTGTCATTAACAACTTTTGTTCTTTAAGTTTTTTATAAAAACCAAAAAAAAAGGAAGTGGAAGTCGGGGGTGAGCAAGACTCGAAAACCTCCCGGACCTCAACCTTTTATAAACACACACACTCCCACTCCTTACCGCTGTGCCCTTGGGTCTTTTTCATAAGACCCTGGCACAATCAATTCTTTATATACAACTTTGGCCAATAAGCCTTATAAGCTGTCAAAGCTTATTTCGCGGCTTATTTTATAAGCTGTGACATTGGGCTTATTTTTCCTAGGATTTAAATAGTTTAAGCTATTTTCTGTCATTTTTCTAGAATTTTTAGAGTTCATTTAGTATTTTTAATCTTTTATTTTCATTAAAAACTTCAAAAAATCATAAAAAATAGAAAAATAATCAAAAAAATATAAAAAAATATTAGAAAATTTTCTTTTATCATTTAAAACGTAGGAAAATTAGTTTGACTCTCGTGGGTTTATTTTTGAGCATTTTAGCTTTTAGGGCTCGGTTTTCGATTCCCGTTATTCGTTTTTGTGATTTCTTTCAAATTTTATCGTTAAGCTTTCAAATTTTGCAAATCCCTTTATTTTTACTCATAGAATTAGATTAAAAATTCAAATTCTAGGTTAAGGTGCTAATTAGGGTTTATTTTGTCGTTTTCGTTTTCGTCCACGTGTTTAGTAATTATTGCATTTAATAGTTTTTAGTCGTAGAAATCAAATCAAAAAGTTGAAATTCATTCATTAACATTGTCCAATAACTGAAATCAAGGGGTATCATTCCATTTCTTTGGGATACGACCCGGTAATCACTTACCGGTTAATAAATTGGTTTTATTATTTATTTTTGTGTTTAAATTGCAATTTATCTTTGTCCTAATGGATTATTTGTATTATTTCTTTAAATACTTTGGAATATATTATATATACGGAATTGATACAATCAATTTTTTGCGCCGTCTGTCGGGAAATGTGTTACGATTCTCTCGTTTGAAGTTTGTTGATCGTGTTTTGAAGAACCTTTCGTTTTCGAAAGTTATGTTTTTAAGAAAATCAAAATTATAAAAAAAATATATAAAAAATAAAAAGTAAAAAAAAATATTTTTCTTTTCTTTTTAGTATAAATAGAAGACTAAAAAAAAATTCAAAAATATTTGCTCTTTCAATTTAAAAAAAACAAAGTTGGTAAAAGAACACCAACAAATAATACTTTCAATTGAGGTATTATCATAATAAGTTCCCAACTCGAATCAAAGATTTAAAAAAACTTACCATTTGTGTCACTTACGAGATACGACCACCTTAAAAAGTAAAAATTTTTAAGAGCTGCCGTGAAGTAAGTTTGATTATTTGGTTCAAGTTGTCTTTATCGTTGTCCGTTAAAATTAGATTGTGAATAAACACTTTAGAAATAAACCAAAAAATATTTTCTTATTTATTTTCTATTTTCATTTCATTAGTGCATGCGCACTAGACGTTCTTTGTCCTAATAATTCAAACGTCACAATTCCAAGACGTCGGAGAAGACAAGTTTTTAACATAGTCGAACCCGAGATTCGAACTATTGTTGCACCTATGGCAGAACGTACCATGGAGGAGCTACTCCATGCCCCTACGGAAAGGTACGGAGAAGCTATTGTTTTACCAGAAATCAATGCCGATCATTTTGAGATTAAGACGAATTTGCTTCAGTTGGTTCAAGCTAACCCGTTTTACGGTCGTGAAAACGATAATCCTCATGCTCATATTAATAGTTTCAAAAGGATTACCTTGACTTTACGATTTAGGAATGTGCATAATGAAGTGATTAAGCTTATGATGTTTCCATATTCGCTCGAGGGAGCCGCTAAAACTTGGTACGAGAAAGAACCACCAAATTCAATCTTGACTTGGGAGGATCTCGTTACCAAGTTCGTTAACCAATTTTTCCCTCCTTCGAAAACCACTCACTTAAAGAATGAAATTTCTCGTTTTACACAAAAATTCGAGGAAACTTTTAGTGAAGCTTGGGAACGATTTAAGGAGTTGCTTAGAGCATGCCCCCATCACGGATTTACGGAGTTAACTCAAGTTGATACCTTTTACAACGGTTTAAACGACAATGAACAAGACTCCTTAAATGCCGCTGCGGGTGGAAATCTTTTGAGTAAAACGACTAGAGAGGCTTTAAACATAATTGAGAATAAATCAAAAGTGCGTTATTCACGAAACAAACCAAATGCTTCTAGGATGAATGTTACTTCTAGTAAAACGGATGAGAGAATTGATAAGCTTGCGGATCAACTTTCGACCTTAGTCGAGATTGTTTCTAAAAAAGTTGTCACTCCTGCTCCAGTTAAAGCGGTTGAGTATCTTGGTTATTGTGGTGGTGCTCATTCTTGGTATAATTGTCTGGCTACCGATAACAATCAGGCTAGTGTTTGTGCGACTACGGGTACTACAATCCAAGTTCACCTCCAAAACTGTGTTAGTTTTTTTTTTTAAAAAAAAAAACCCCCACAACACAAAATCCCCCCCCCCCTAATCAATGGCACCACCAGGTTTTGCTCGGTGCAAAACAATGGTCAAAATAGGTTTAATCAGAATCATGTTCAAGGGAATAATTTTCGGGGGAATAATTTTCATGGAAATCAAGGTTTTCAAAATCAAAATAACCATGCTTCAAATTTTCAAAACCAAGGATTTCAAAATCAACATTTCAAGTCGCACCTAATAATCAAGTTCAACAAAGAAATTTCAAATGATTTTTCAAGTTACAAAGTGGAATAATGATTAAATGTGAGGAATATGCAAAGTCAAATCAACTCGTTGAAGGAGGACATTAAGAATGAAATTCAGAACACGATAGAATCTAACAAGCCTCTTGATGAATCAACAAACAACTTTCCAAAATAATTTGCAAAACATGGTTGTGTTTTATTTCAACAAGCCTCAACTTCGGGTACTTCTTCCGAGTAACACAATCCTATAACCTGAAGGGTGAGATGTAAGGCAATCACTACTCGAAGTGTGTTACTTATGTGGGACCTTGATTAACTTTACTAAGCCTTCTCCTAAAAAGTAGTGGAACAGAGCCGAGGAAATACAGATAAAGAGCAACTATTTTCCAAGGACTCCCCCCCAGTACCGCTCAAATCCCACTCCGGTTATCCCAGTTATTTTGGATACCGATGTTCCGTATGACTTTACCTAAAACCACTCCAATTCCGGAATCCGATATTCCGAAGAGTTTACCTAAGCCAAATATTCCATATCCTTCACGACGTGATGATCAAAAGTCCCATGACAAAGCTTCGAATCAAATGGAGAAGATCTTCCAAATCTTTCAAGATTTGCGCTTCGACATTAGTTTCGCGGATGCTTTACTTTTGATGCCAAGATTTGCTCCTACGATTAAGAGTTTGCTCATGATTAAGGAAAAGTTGCTTGAGTTAGCTAAGATTCCATTGAACGAGAATTGCTCGGCAATGCTTCTCAAAAAGCTTCCCGAAAAGCTTGGAGATCCCGGCAAGTTTCTTATTCCATGTAATTTTCCAGGAATGGATGTATGCCACGCCTTGGCCGATCTTGGTGCGAGCATAAATCTTATGCCTCTTTCTATTTGGAAAAAGCTTTCTCTGCCTGAACTTACACCAACTCGGATGACATTAGAGTTAGCGGACTGATCAATTACTTATCCTAAAGGACTCGCCGAAGACGTTTTTGTCAAAGTTGGGAAATTTCATTTTCCTACCGACTTTGTTGTTGTCGATTTTGAAGCTGATCCTCGAGTACCTCTCATTTGGGTGACCTTTTTAGGACCGGTCATGTTTATGTTTATGGAGAATGAAATACCTTCGGTTGATATCTAGACGCAGTCACTTTTAATATACGAGCAAACCACAGATACTCCTCATACAAATGACATGTCGGTAACGATTGACGTCATTGATGAATGTTTGTGAGGAGTTATGCTCCGGAATTGCTCGGATTTCCTTATTCTCTCGGGTGGAAATCCCTCCCCAACGTCTGAGTCATTTATTCCGAATTCATTTGGAAAGAAATTGAAGCCTTATCTTAAGGATGACTCGATTTCACCAAAATTTGTTCATGCCGATTTGCAATACGGTGGAAGATATTTGTTTGATTGAAAAATTGTTAATATAAAGACCGTTTCAACTTCCTCGATGGACTTTAACAATGTGAAATCGACAGGCAAAAATACTTCAATTGAAGAGCTCCGGAATTAGAGTTAAAAGATTTTGCCGTCTCTCTTAGAATTTGATTTCTTGGATAGAAAAAACGATTAGTTACCGTTATTATTGCAAAAGTTTAATAAATGATGAAAAGGGATGCTCTTTTAAAGGTGCTCAAATCACAAAGGGGCCATTGCTTGGAAAATCACCGACATCAAGGGTATCGCACCTTCGTTTTTGTACTCTTAAAATCTTGTGGAGTTGATTACAAACCCTAAGCGTTCCAAGTCAAAGACGGCGTCAAACCAAAAATTCTTGAGGTAATAAAAAAAGAGTCCTTAAAACTTCTTGATGCCGGAATGATTTACCCGATCTCTGACAGCCCATGGGTTAGTCCAATGCATTGTGTTCCCAAGAAAGGTGGAATAACCATCGTTGCTAATGAAGATAATGAATTAATTTCGACACGTTTAGTTACCGGATGGAGAGTTTGTATCGACTATAGGAAATTAAATAAAGTGACTCGAAAGGATCATTTTCCATTACCGTTTATGGATCAAATGATAGAAAGATTAGCTGGGAATGAGTTCTATTGTTTTCTAGACGGATTTTTAGGATATTTCCAAATACCAATAGATCCCCAGGACTAGGAGAAAACTACTTTCACATGCCCATGTGGAACTTTCGCGTACCGACGCATGCCATTTGGTTTGTGTAATGCTCCCGGTACTTTTCAACGGTGTATGATGGCCATATTCCATGATATGATCGAAAGACAATGGCATGTGTTTACGGATGGATTTCTCGGTTTTTGGGGATAGTTTTGGATTCGTGCCCTCTCCAATTTATAAAGATGAAAACGTGTGAAGAAATGAATTTAGTTCTTAAGTGGGAGAAGGGCCAATTTATGTGTAGAGAAGGTATTGTGTACTCTAGGAGCATAAAATTTTAAAGGCGGGAATTTTAGGTACGATATGCTAAAGTCGATGTTATCGCTAAGCTCCCTCGCCCGACTACCGTAAAAGGTGTTAGGAGTTTCTTAGGTCATGCAGGTTTTTACCGCCGATTTATCCAAGACTTTTCTAAGATTGCTAGACCAATGACCCACCTTCTTGAGAAGGAAACACCGTTTGTGTTTTCTAAGGATTGTATTGATGCTTTTCAACTCTTAAAAAGAATCTTCCCGAAGCTCCTATCTTAGTAGTCCCAGATTGGAACTTACCATTCGAACTCATGTGTGATGCAAGTGATTTCGCGATTGGTGCAGTTCTAGGACAACAAAAGATGAAGCATTTTTAGCCTATACATTATGCTAGCAAGACTATGACTGAAGCTCAAATTCATTAAATACCCGGAAAAGGATTTGACATAGCCGTTGTGTTTGCTTTTGAAAAAGTTTCAGGCCATACTCTTGTCTTTATCCAAAAAGCATAGTGTATACGGATCACGCGGCTTTCAAGTATCCTTATGATACAAATTAGACGCAATGCCGCAGGGTTGCTGCCGGGGGTTCTTTTCTACAAGAATTTGATATCACCTTCCGTGATAAAAAAGGAAAGTGAGAAACCTTGCGGCAGGACAATTATCTAGTATTGAGAATCCTCATAAGGGATGTGTTTTAAAACAAAGACATAAATGTCATTTTCCTTAGAAACTCTTGGACGTTATTTCTAGTAAAAATACACCCATGGTTGCGACTTGGAAATCTACTATGTGGGCAATTTTATATCAAAGGGAATGTCAAACTCAACAATAAGGAGGAAGTTGTTTAAGGAAGTTTAACATTATTATCTGGGATGATCCTATCTTTTTTTTTTTTGTAATGTCGTGCGGATCAAATCATTCGAAGGTGTGTGCTTGGGCTAGAGCGCTTGAGATCATCTAAGCTTGCCATGAAGGTATCACCGTGGGGGCCATCATAGTGCCAATCTCACTGCTCGAAAAGTATTTGATGCCGGTTTCTTTTGGCCTACCATATATCGAGATGCCCATGCGATGATCAATTCTTGTGATACGTGTCAAAGACAAGGCAAAATTTCACAATGAGATAAGATGCCTCAAAACTCTATCTAAGTTTGTGAAATTTTTGATATATGGGGTATCAATTTTATGGGACCATTTCCGTCTTCAAGAGGAAATTACTACACTCGTGTGTTGATTATCTTTCGAAATGGGTGAAGCCTAGGCGCTCACCACAAATGATGCTATAGACTGTTGTGAAAGGTTTGTTAAAATCTCTTTTTGCCCGATTTGGAAAACAACTAGGCTATATAAGCGATCGTGAGGACCCGTTTTGTAATGATCAGTTTCTAAAGTATGTCTATGTATGGGTCACAAATTCGTTATGCTACCGCTTATCACCATCAATCGAGCGGTTCAAGGGGAGGTGTCCAATCAAGTTTAAAACGTATTCAAGAAATGACGGTTAGAGAAAACCGTGCCTCATGGTTAAACAAATTAGATGAAGCTTTGTGGTCCAGTTCGTTCTGCTTTTAAGACTCCGATTGGTTGTTACGCCTTACAAGCTTGTTTTGGAAAGTCTTGCCATTTACTAATTGAGTTAGAGCATAAAAAGCCATATGGGCTTTTATATATGCTACTTCGATTTTAAAACCGGGGTGTTGAGTGATCACCGGAAGGCTTTAGCTGAATGAAACTTAAGAGCTTTGTGATCAAGCTTATAAGAATTTTTGATTTTTAAAGGAGTGAACGGAGTAGTTCATGAAGCAAAGATCAAAAACCGCTTTTCTCAATGTTGGTGATAGGATTCTTACTCTTCAACTCTCCTTTTCCCCTTTTGTTTCGTCTTAAGATATTTTCTGGTAATGATTAAAAAATCGTTTGGTAAGGACCATTTCACTCATCACAAAAGGTTTTTCTATACGTGAACTGTTGAGTTAATTCATCGTGTGTAAGCATTACTTAGGAGGGGTCTTACCACCAAAGGAAGTTCCTCGGATCTCCACAATCTCCCTAAAGGATCTCCACACTCTCCCTAAGGACGAATGAATTCAGGGATCGAGTCAAGCTAAGTGACTCGGTTACAAAAAATAAAGCGCTTTGTGGGAGGCACCCCATGCTTATCCATTTTTTATTTTTCTTTCTTATTTCTAATGTGTTGTGAGGAGGCTTGTACTCTTCCGTTCTTTGTATTTGTTGTTTATACTTGTGATTATTTGCAGGATTCACCCAACCTTTCTGAAGACTCTTGTGTTCGGTGTTTTGTCCCCGTCCACTCGAGCTTCCTAGCCTTTGCTTGCCATTAGTTTGGAGAAATCTGATATCCTTAATATTATTATCGACTAACATTTATCTTTTAGCACACTTGATAAATGGCTTAAGATATTTGTAATACGTTCTTCATGTTTGAGTTATGCATTCGACCTTTTTAAGTTCTAGTATGGGGTTTTTAAGTCTTAGGCTGGAAAACATTGAGGACAATGTTTGATTTTAGTATGGGGTAGTATATATTCGATATGATCTTGCCTACTTTTACCGTTGTTCTCACGTACCCCGTTTTTCCACAAAAATGTTTTTTTCAAAAATATGAAAAAATTTAAAAAAATTCAAAAATAAAATAAGTGTTTTGTCACAATTTTGACTTTCTTGCTGGGTAAGAATAAAAGTAAATTTGGACCCGATCGAGCGTGTTGAGCTCTAGCTTGTTCCTTAACGAAAAATGATAGAGTTAAGTATGAGTAGGATGCTAAACAAAGATTATTTGGAAATCTTAAGAGCTCATGTATGTAACTTGTTGCTTTTTCTCCCATAAGCTCTTAACCGGATTAATATACGTGCTGTTCTTGGAGATTGTTCAAATTTATACTTGAATTTTTCAAAAAGAAGTCTTCTTTAAATAAGTTTAGTTAAAAAAATGATGAATGATAAAAAAAATGATAAAAAAATATTATAATAAAAGCTGTGGGTTGATAAAAGTTTACTACCTCTTGCCGGCTCACAACCGATGTGGTAGTCTTCAAAAGAAAGCCCATAGTAAGAATAAAGATCCGAGACTGATAAAAGTTTGCTGCATCTTGCCGGCTCACAACCGATGTTGCAGCCTTCTAAAAGGTCGAGGGTTGCAATTGCATAAATGTCTAGATAATTAAGTGTGAATTAATAATTGACTTCTTTTTGTTAAATTCAAATATGCTTTTGCACTTTGACTACTCTATTTTATAAGCTATGAATATTCGGGAAGCCTGAGAGTTTTTGAAACCTAAGGTCCGTGAGTCCCGATACTAGTCTCTGTGGGGTGTCAAAAGCCTGGTCACTTAGCCGCAAGGTTGGGATGTGCCGAGACGAAAGTCGCTACATGGGATGATCTCGCCTTTAAACTCATTATTCTAAGGTGGAACGTAAAGCATAGTATGTTGCAAAAAGTTGATCCATGGTTGAAATTCAAGATAGCACACTCACTTAAGATATAATAAATGTCGGGAGTAAAAAGTTCACAAGTTGCAGATATGAGTAGTGTTAGCATCTTTACTGATATTTAGCTGTGATTTTGTTTTAAGCTTGGTTTGGATAAGTGAAAAGTCGGGAACGATGAATTTATCCTTTTTGGGGCATTCTCGGATTCGAAATGCATCTTGTTCTATGATCCCTAACAGTTATGGAAATAACGAAAGTCAAAATAATATTATTAAAAAATAAAAGTTTTAGAAAAATGGGAAATAGGGGTGTTTTATAACTTGTGATTTCTTAACTCTCTCCACAAAAATCTTTGCTACTTTTCAAAGGTTTAGTTTGGGGAAGTTTTGAGGTATTTGGTTATAAGGCATATAACATTGCGTGAGGACACGCAATCGCTTAGTTTGGGGAATTTTGATATGTGTGAAAACACATATCCGTTTTATATCAAAATAGACCCTAAAAAGACAAAATTGTACTTAAAATGCTTGAATACTGCTTGTTTTGTCTTTGTGATTGTGTAGGTACGGATAAAGCAAAAATCACAAGAAAACGGTTAAAACCGGGCAAACACGAACACGGGAACGGAAGAGCACGCAAAGAGCCGGGAAGTTTTCTACAAAAAGGTTAAAAAAAGTCATCCCTCTGGTCAACACTTGGTCAACCTTAGTCAACTCACAAGAAAACAAAACCCATCAAATTTCCAAATCAGCCCTCAAGATAATCCAAATTACAAAAATAACCCTTAGAGCCCTAACGGTGTTAACTTCTATTAATAGAAGTTAACACCCGTTAACTTTTTATATAACAAATCCAAATCCAATACCCTGGCCCAAATCCCTAATACCCGGCCCAAAAGTCAAACATTTTTTTATAAAAGAAAAAAAAGCGCGGGAATGTCTGTTGTTACTATTCACCGTCTTCAAGGTTTTACCCCAAGCTCAAATCAAGGGGCAAAGTTAAATTGACAGTATGGATGGGTAATTCAAGGGATAAGGTACTCGTTGGCAGGATAAAACGTCACCCAAGCCCTCTCATTGGTGGAAACCCACAAAGGGAATGCCACGTTGGATGCTAAGTAACACTCAAGGATGGGATTTTTACACTTGAAGTACACTCAGAAGAAGCACAACATGTCACAATCACGGATTGCCACGCTGGCAATCCGTAGTGAGCCAAGATTTGGATCTAACGGCCATGATTAATCTTCCAATGATTGAAGAATTGAATGGAGTGATTGATTGGAAGTTAATAATTGTTAAGAAATAAGAAATGTTCTACTTGTAAGCCACTATTATAAAGATTCAGGGACTAAATATGTTAAAGTAAGGAAAAGTTTAGTCTACACAGCTAACCAAGGGCTATATATAGTATTTATGCCCATGGTTAGATGTAAACAAACTTCATTTTAATCAAAAGGCAAAGTTTAGCGTAATTCTCCTCTCTAAACATACACACTAATTACACCTTGATCTTCACACACTAATCAACAAATCAATGATTATGGTTAATATTGTGGTATCAAGAGCCAATGATTGCATATTAGTGCTTATTTTAGTGTTTGATTGTGTTTGTGAGATTGAGATTTTGCTTATTTGTGCTTATTTGTGCTTATTACGTTTCTGAGCTTATTAGAGTGCTTATTCATTCATATCAGTTTCTAGTTGCTTAATACATAATATTAATGTCAAATTTGATGAGTATTGATTGTTTAGGTCAAATATGATATTACTGTTCACATCAATTTTTTTCTTTGTAGCTTACTCACGTTTTATTTTTCTTGCATGTTTCTATTGACTTATTTTATTTTTCTTTCTTTCGACTTATTTTTTTTTCTTTCTTTCCGTCTTGTTGTTTTGGTTAGAAAATATGATATTACTGTTCATCTAGTTTGGGCTTATCATTCTACACGGGTTATTGTGGTGATTGTAGTTCTTCTTGTGTTGTCGTGGGCTTATTCGGTTTAAAAGCTTATTTCGAGCTTATTCTGGTGAGAAAGGTGGTAGCTTATTTTCGAGCTTAATTTGTATGTTTATTGTGTTTTTGAGGAACGAAACAAGAACAAACAAGGCTGAAACGAAGAGAAGAAGAAGGATTGCGGCAAGGGGTTTGTTATTATTGCTTGAACGATACGATGTTCAGCCTCAAAACCGATTAGTCACACTTTGAAGAGCCGAACGAGTTACATTCAAGTGAACACGCCGGAACGAGTAAAAATACAAAGAAGACCGAACGAGTAAAAAGCTAGTACACCGAACGAGTTTTTTTTCTAGTTGAGCCGAACGAGCCAGTTGAAAGCACAACCGATCTAGTCATATTACAAAGAACCAAACCAATCCAAAGCCTTGTGCAAACCGAACTAATACACACGAGAACAAAAATCTATTCGTTTATGTAATTTTTGGATTTTCGGGTTCGAGTGACGGTGCTCTACGGGACTTAAAATCTATACCATCGTGATCGTGACATCTTTTCGATCAACGTGGTATATTCGGATTTTACCGACGATAATCGATCGAGTTCAAAAGATCAAAAAATTACAATCGTGCATTATTTTACAATGTCAAACGAAGAAGAACAAATAACAGAGGCAAAACGTGTGTAATTATTTAATAAGAATTCGAAATTGACAACTTAAGCCCCTGGACTTCATAACTACTTATTCCCTCGTCCTTTAGTTGTTTGATAACCCTATTTGTTGCAACAACTTTACACCGTTAGTCCTTAGTGCCTCTAATTCAACCGTTAGTGCTCTAAAGTGAAAGTGCCCTTGCTGCCGTTTTCTGTCCTTACTTGAGTTTTAATCAACCGTTACTCATCTCAAGATTAAGGTTTGTACACCGAATGATGATAATGGGCCGAATGGTTTGGAATAGTGTTGGGCTGGGATTCATTTCATAATAATAATAATTAAAAAAAAAATTGTTAACATTTTGTGTTAAATATTTTTTTAGTGATAATTTTTTAGTCTACGGATTTTTTTTCTTGCGAATTAAATAATTTTTTGTTTGCTCAAGTTAGTTAGTTTAGTGGTGATTAAATGAGCAAGCTTGTTGGGATTAATTCGTTGTCTTATCGGAGATTTTTTGATTTTCGAGACAAGATGAGTCTGAGAGTGTTTACGGTTGGTTCCGACCAATGCGGATTACGTTGTATTTCGGGGTGACAATACTCTCTAGTGGCGTGAACGGTTTTAGAACTATCTTGAGAAGAGCAACGGATGGTTGAAGCAATGATTATTCTATTCAGAATGGTGATCATCCCATTGCCTTGTTATTGCTCATCTCGTTCACTTGCTGGAACCGCCACCAAATGCACCTCCTACTCTTAAGGTTCCCACTTTTGGACTGCAGTATGAAGAGCAAAAGATCGATAGATTGATCGTTTCTTGCAAGAATCTTTTTGATTCAAGGGCATTCAATTGACATTTATTCTCTTATTGATAGCATCGATACTGCTTAAGATGTATGGGATGGCTCTTGAAAGGCTGATGTGTGGTTCTGAGTATGGTGAACAAGATAGGAAAGCTGCTATATTGTATGAGTATGAGACATTCAAGGCTATTGAAGGAGAGCAATTACTTGACACATAACTTCGATACTTATATGTTATTAATGATTGAAGAAATGTAGTTATAAGAAAGATAATTGTGAGTTGAATTATAAGTTTTTGAACAATCTGCTACCAAAATGGAAACAATATGGTACACTTGATGACCTGGCCAATCCAAAGAACTTAATGGATGATTCAAATAATTGATGCTCTTTACAACATATGAAGCAAAAACCAAAGGGGTGATGTGAATATGTTATGGGATTATAAGAAGATTGCTATTGTGCGTTACTTCATAATCCTATTTAGCGTGGTTGCCTGAGGAAAACAAAAGTGAGCAAAGTCAAGAGAAAGTTAGTAGTTCAACAGAGTCTGAAGGAAGTGATGTGGAAGATATCAGTGATTTTTGTATAAGATTACTCGTTGTTAGCAAAAGCTTTTAATCGAAAGAATGTATTATGCTAAGCAACAAACAACAATTTTGAGAACCTTCTTCAGTTCTTCTTCGCAAAACGAAGAAACAGAGTACGTGTAGACAGTCAGAGGAAAGAAAGAGGATAAGAAAGTCGATGAGAAAGAAGATACGAGATTATGAGCAAAGTTAAGTGTTATTATTGCATGAAGGAAGGACCACATTTTGCAGTGACTGCAAGGAAAAGCATAGGTCATATACTACAACTACTCTTAGACAAAGATGTTGCTAGCTAAGAAGATAGTGATGCACAACTGCTTCTTGCTAGGACCAGCTTGGATGGAGTCTAGTAGGTGGATTCGGATATAAAGAGATCATGCATATTGGTCTTTTTGGCTAAAATGGAAAAATGTTCTTTCAGATTCAGAGCGGGAAGTCTCATCATCTTGCTGGAGTAGAGAATCCCTATTGCTGGGGTATCTTATTACACATCCTGATTTTTAAAAGTGAATCTGAATTATGTAACTTCAAAAATATTATGTTAACTCTACTATTATGGTTTTTTATTTCGTGAACAATGATGATGATCAAGAAATTTTCATGATGCCAATTGAATCTGCTAGTGAAATTTTAATGGAAACATCATATTGTATCTCAACAGATCATGATCAGTCAGGGAGGTTGATCATAATGATTATGAAGACAAAGATCATTTTAGTTGGATAAATTGATTAGAGGTATAACCACAAAGATTTCTATATGTCAGAAACGTTATTAGGAAGAAAGCGAGATCAACAATAGCAAAGATTTAGAAAATCAAAACAAGGATTTACAAGATAAATTATGATGTTTTTGAAGAATCAGTAAACACTCTTTTGAGGAGAAATACAATGAATTTTAATGAACAAAAATAAAAGTGTTTGAAACGAAAAGAATGATGGTTTGCTTGCTCAAACGAATGTTTTACAAGATCAACTCAAAGTCAAACATGTTGTGATTGACACTCACACTGAATGTCAAGCACAACTCATGTAAACTTGAGGAAAGATAGTTATCTATATATGATTAGATATTCTGCTCTTTGTGATAATGATAAACAACATAGGAAAAAGATTGATGAACAAGAGATTTTATTTGATAAGATGAGTCGTCAGTTAGTTGAGATGAATAATAATGTACTAAGGCTTCAAGAGAAAATTTTAGAAAAAGAAACGAAAATTTTAGAATTGGAAGAGTGTGTGCGTAACAAGGATTTAGAAATTGAAAAGTGTTTGAACAGAAGATGAATGATTGTTGAAAACAACTTCAAAAAATCGGATTAACGAGTCACGCCAATACATATGATTCATGCCTTCTAAGTTATAAATTGGTATGATGTCGAAAAGGAATAGGTTTTGAAAATCCAAGTTATTTTTGTAAAGCAAAAGATTTGAGACCTAGTCTTTACGATGAGAGGGTTATTGGTCTAGGGTATACTCCGATGTTTCTCACTCATTCGAATGAAGCTTTGGAAATTGAGAAATTTAAAAGAGCAAGAGAGATTTAAAAATTGAGGTTTGCATTATGAATTATGGAAATCTGAATGCCAAGTTATGTGAATGAAAAGGTTTAATTTTCGGTGGATGATTATTTTATCAAGAGATAATAAATCCAATTTTGAAAAGATTGATCTCCGTTTACAGCAAACAAGTTCACATCCCAAACCTTATGTTCCAAACAGTGATCTTTAGAATTAAAAAAAAAAAAAAAAAAAAGATTTAATAATTGAGTTAGAAGAAGAAAGTACCGAGCTCTTTTGAAAAAGAAAAAGAAAATTTGTAAATAATTGAGTCTTTGAAATCAAAAGGTTTTGAGTCGAGTGAAAATGCAATTTTCTGATTCGGAAAATCAAAGTGAACTAAATGATTGTATGAAGTTGAAAAAGTAGTTGTGGGACAATTTGGAGAAATTCAAACGTGATTGGCTCAGGAATGTTTTAAAATAAGTGGTGTCACAAAAGGTTTCACCAATTTACAGCGTTAATAAATAAACGTCTTGTGCTTCAATAATGTTGAAAATAAAAACAAAAGAAAAAAAGCGTAATGAGGAACATCATTCGAATCCAAAATGACAAACAAGTGAATAATGATGTATTGCGTGCTAATAGAGATTTTGTTCATTTTTCAGATTTAGACACTGTAAGTAGTGTTAGAAGACCTAAGCATAGCGGTGTTATTTGGAAGAAGAAAGGGTCGTCTAATACTTCTAATGTTGATTTGTCTTCTGTTAGTTATTCAAAATTGAACAAAGATGTTAAGCGATATTCTCGCAAAGACTTGTTGTCATGTAATAATTCTCATCATGAAGACACTAGAGGTGCTCATGCTTGTAATGATGCTATGAGTGTTTCTTGTAATTCTAGATTGTATGCTTCTTGTGATGTGAATGATTTGTTTGTTTTTGATGATGTAAGTATTTAAAATCAAAGTTAGCATGATGCCTTTTAGGAAAAAGCCTCATGATTCTTTGAATGTGCATTCTAGGAGTAATTCGAATAAATCTTTACCTAGAACTGTGTTTAGGTGGCTTCCTAAAATGCAACCGTTAGCTGAACCCGTAGCTAAATGGATTCCCAAAGTCACGAGTCAAATAGATAAAATTTCTAAGACCATGCAGGATGTCACTTAGATCGAAAAAGTACATCTGGCAGTGTTCAAATTTTAGGTGACAAGTTGGTGTATTGGTCATCCAAGAAGCAGAATTGTGTGTCTATTTCTACAGCTGAATCTGAATATGTTGCTGTTTCGGGCTGTTGTGCTCAAGTTTTGTGGATGCGTACTCAGTTGACTGATTATGGCTTCTTCTTCGACAAAGTACCGATTTACTGTGATTCAAAGAGTGCTATTAGCAAGCTCGTTGCAATCAGGTACAACACACTCGAACCAAAATACTCAATTGATGTGAGGTATCATTTTATATATGGTCATGTTTCGTGAAAAAGGTATCAAATAGAGTTCTTTTTTCGTCGGTACTGGAATTTTCAACCTTGCGGATTTATTCACGAATCTCTGCCTGAACCTCGATTTAATGTTTTTAGTGAAGGATTGTTAGGTATGATGAGTCTGAAAAATAAATTACTTTACCACGAAATGTTTTTAGTTAATAACTTTAGAAAAGACAAAAAGATTTTTCTTTTATATAAAATTTTTACAAAAATACAAAAAGATTTTTCTTTTATATAAAATTTTAGAAAAGACAAAAAGATTTTCTTTTTATATAAATTTTTTACAAAAAATACAAAAAGATTTTCTTTTATATAAAATTTAAAAAGAAAAAAAAGAAAAAAAAATTATTAATTTTTTTATATAATGGATTTTCATTAAAAAATTCAGGTATGAAACCCGTGTCTTTAATATGGATGGGGCTTTCGTATAAATCAGATTACGAAACCCGAGCTTCATTGATGCTTGTGTACATTTTCAGTACTATAAACCCATGTTGCTTTAAGAAAAGAAGGTGTACGCTTCAGTGATCTATCTTGATAAAGAAGAGAAGTTTATTTTGACTTGAGTCATTTGGATAAATATTTTTCAAATCTTTATGTTGGTCAATTATAAGAATAATAATCAAGTTGTTTTAAAAAGTCAATGATCTCTAGTTGATGCGTTTACAATCGATACGGATTTTTAAAATGTGTTCTTTCAGATAAAATCAATTTTAAAAGGTCTTCAAATCGATGTACTCTCTGTGAAAAGTGTCTAAAGAAATAAAGGACTCAGAAGTGCAAAGAGGAACTCCCTCATAAAGGTTTTAACAAAGATATGATATTTTTCGAGGGGGAGTGTCCATGCATATTTTGTTGAAAAGTTGTCAAAAAGAAACGGGAAAATGAAAATTGTATTTACATTTTCACCTTCACTTATCCGTATTTTTCGGTTTTTAGCTCCATGTTAAAAAATGTTTTCTCGCTTTTGTTAAAGGGGGAGTGTTCTTTATAATGTTGAAAACTTTTTAAAGATCAAAATTTTCTTCTTCATTTGATGTTTGTGAGGGAGATGATGAAAACGAAAGAGGGATTTGGTATCTGGAATTGCGAGAGGCAATTGTTTACTCTTGTTTGAACCTTGTGAGGTTGAACGACGGGGAAATCGATTGAGTAAAATAGAAAAGAGAGAAATGAGAAATCGTTTTTTTTTTATACTTGAAAAAAATGAAAAGTATGTGTCATGTGCTTCCAAAAAGCAAAGAACAGCACATGAAAAGAAAAAGAGGAAAAAGTATGCAAGAAAAGAATTTCCACCGCATAACAAAAAACAGACAGGTGAGATTGTTCTACTTTTTCTTGATATCATTCGAAATCTCATGATATGATTTCAGATTTTCATCATGGTTATAACGAACATTCTTTCTAAAGGAATTATATTGGTGTATGTTGATTGAGTTGCACGGTATGATTTAGT
Organism: Tanacetum coccineum; assembly: GCA_026074375.1. Lineage (NCBI taxonomy): Eukaryota > Viridiplantae > Streptophyta > Magnoliopsida > Asterales > Asteraceae > Tanacetum > Tanacetum coccineum. The sequence goes on from BQNB010001052.1 coordinate 114,418, forward strand.
TACTCTCAAATACTCCTATGATCTTCCAAAACCAGAATTGATCTACCCCGGAGTCTTCCTTCCAATTTAGGAAAGTTAGGTCTAGGTGATGGAGTTTGAGGTGCAAATCAACATGTTTTGAATGCCAAAAGGACTTAAGAGATAAAGCTTTAAATGAAAAAGAATGAACGAAAAAATAAAATGATAAAGATGTCAAAAGTGACAAGAATATGATGAAGAAGAATCGAATGATAAGCAAAATGAAAAGGTGATGACGTAATTGAAAAAGTGAGAGGTTATAAGAAAAGATTGAAGGGTGTTTTTGTCTTAACTAGGATAGAAATCCGGGTCAACTCTTAATCGTATCGGATTTCATACGTTGATTTTCGGTATTTAAGTAGACATCATGCACCAAGTGATGCAATTGCACAACCTCTCCTAGCCACTCAAGTACTTCTAAAAAAGTATTTGTTTCATTGTCACGGAGATTAAACGCATAATCTATCGACTTCTTATTCTGAGAATGTTGGTATTGAATAAAGGACATTCTGCTCCAGTCTTTGCTTACCTAAAAGTGCTCAAGAGGTCTAGAGCCAATTTGATATTCAATGAAATATTCTTAGGAAACAAAAGTACATTTGTATTAAAATCAATGATACAAAAGGGAAATGATATATTCGTTGTGGGACATTGCATGTCTATGCGTGACATTGACGGAAAAAACATTCTGGGAGTGATACTATAAGATTAGTTATTCACATTGATTGATGGTAAATCCTAACAGTGCTAACATCTATGGCCATACGCTTGTGATGAACGTAGGTCACTATTTGAAAATGATTGACAAATGATTCAAATAAGTGTGAACTAGTAATCTAAGTGATCTAGTGGTTATGTGTTTCCCAGGGTAACACAACACTAAGTTCACGAGATCAATGCTTCTTTGAATTTTATGGTCATATTTCCGCATCTTTATCACCGAGATATTGATTTGGTCATATTCTTCAAAATATTTCATCGGGAATTTTCAAAGCATGATCTTGTGATGTATGAACTTCATGGTTAATGTGGAAGATGGTTCTTACTCTGATAATTCTCCATTTCATCTTCTACAACATACAACAACATTTCTACCTTTCACAAGCATGACTACTTCAACGGAACTTAAAATGACAAAAGTTTCTTTCAACCTTCACGAGAATGATAGCAATCATATTTGTTGGTTTGAGGGAGCTTATGGGTTATTTTGGGGGAGTATGTTTGTTTATAAAGGGGAGAATGTTTGAGAAAAGAAAAGTTTTTGATTTCAATTTCATGGACTTCAAAGGATATTCTTCACCCGGAGCTTATTTTGGAAGCTTATATGATCATGATGTTCATGATGGATCATAATCATCATGAGGGGGAGAAGATATAAGCTTGAAACATAAGGTCAATTCAAGTATATGAAAGGGAAGAAGATATAAGCAAGAATATATGGGACAAATCAAGATACTAGCAAAGAAATTGAATCAAAGAAATCGTAGACTACATGGTAAAATAGTTTAATTAAGAAGATAAGATTCGTATTCATGATTGAGGTTACTTTCGTCAAGTGTTTAGTAAGCTGTACTGTTTTCATTAACTTCAAAGATCAATCGATGTATAGCCGGTTCTTGTCAATTTGCATGGAATTACATCTCCAAGAATATCGTCATATCTTCAGACAAATCAAAGTTTACTATCTTCAATATCAAGAGTATGGATAATGATGATTGAGGGGGGGAGCTTTAAAGATTATGATAGATTTTGTGATAATTTCAAAGTGTTCATGGTCTTTCACAAAAGAATTGCTCAATCATAATTTCTTCGTGTTTCTAGATACGTTCATCAGCAAAACATTTGCGAGATTGCGAAAGAGGCATTTTGGGATTGTTGGAGGGGTGGCTCGCCACGACCATTGGATCGTGGGTCGGATTCCTGGGCAACAATCCCTATCCCCCCAATATGGACATGGATTGAAAATCTACATTCAAGATCAAGTTCAAAGTTAAAGGTTTCTACAAGTCTATTAAGAATCAGTTGCAAAAGAAGGTCTAAGTTAGCTTTTGAGGAATGCCTGATTTTGGAGTTTGAGGGTAGAGTTGTACCTTCAGGGATTAAGAAATCTATCTTGTTTCATATAGGAGTGAGAAAAATTATATCAGCCATCACTCCTCGATGGGACGAAGTTGCGGAAGATTTGCTGCAAGGTCGTCCTCAACTTTCATAAAGAATTCTTAGCGTTTTCGAGCTTCAAAGAAAAAATGACTGACTTCTTCAGAATCAAGTGTTCAAGATTAAGGAAGAAGTTGTCATCAAAAAATAATAAGGATAGTTCCCGAGTAGATCATTTAGGGAGAGAACAAGCAAACTCTAACAACAACCCTGCCTCCTAAATTGTTAGAAATAAAGAAATGTTCTACTTGTAAGCACTATTATAAAGTACAGGGACTAAATATGTTATAAGTAATGAGTTTAGTAACAAGCTAACAAGGGCTATAATAGTCAAATTATGCCATGGTTAGATGTAACAACTTCATTTAATCAAAAGGCAAGTTAGGTAATTCTCTCTCTAAACACACACACTAATTACACCTTGATCTTCACACACTAATCATCAATCAAGATCTATTGGTTAATACTAATTCAGGGGCTAGAAGCTTCAGAAGAAGGCTATAAATAGCCTGCTCACTCACACACAAAGGGAACTTTTTTGATTTTCAATTTTCTTAATATTGTAATTTTTAGCTTAAAGTTTAAATTCAGTTTTAATTAGCTTTTATAGAGTTTAGCTTAATGTAACTTTTCAGTTTACTCTTTTGTACTCAGCTTATTATTAATAAAATCAACTTTTCCTTTTACTTAATCTGTCATCCAAATTAAAAGCTCTTTTACCTTAAGTTGTCATGTTCACTGTTCCATAAGCTCATACAAGCTCTTATTAAGCTCTTCTAGTCTATAAGCTAGAATTGAGCTCATTAATTCAATTTAATACTACTTAAGCTAAATAATCAGTTAAACCTATGCAAAACATGGTGAAATTTGGTTTTAAGCTTATGGATGATGGGGTAACAATGGAAGACCCCATTGGACTTTACTAGCTTATCCAAAAGGATAAGCTAGAGCTATAGAGTAGCTCCTTGAGCCTTTGATGCCTTTGTTTAGCTAAGGCTTATTGTAAGTTTTCATTTAGTATTCTGTCTTTATATTCAGCTTATAAACTGCTTATTGTGCTTGTTTCTCTTGCTTATCTGAGTTTATACTTATCTCTTTATGCTTATTAATCATGTTTAAGTTTCTATTTCCAGCTTATGTAGTGTAGATTTCATTTTCAATCACTTTGTCTTCATAATCTGTCATAAGCTTAAAATTGATAGCATAGTTCTTAAATCTGAATTTCTGGCTTAATTACTTGTTCAATTAAGTTACTTAGGTTAGGTATAAGCTATTCACTATCTAGTCATTAAAAGTTGTTCACCAGATTTCAGTCTCATAAGCTAAAATGAACTTCTATGAAATTAAGGGGGTGTTTGGCATAGCAGTACTAACTACAAGTTAGTTGGTTCGTAGCGTAGCAAAGAGCAAACAAATTTATATACTTATAGTATTAATCCCGTAAGAATTCTTTCCAAAATACTTCTCAAACAAGAGAAATATAAGGTAAAAATCTCACTAAAGAAAACACAATTTGTATATTTTTATCCGGGAAGTACTTTTCCTCGGGTCGTGTCCCAACGAAATCGTGAATTGAGAATTGGGAAAATTCGGATTCGAGTTAAGAATGATAAAGGATTTTTGAATTATTGATTACACTACAAAATATAATAGCACGAATTAAGAACAATTAACTAGCTCGAAATTTAAATGCACAAAACGTAAAAACGCGAGCTAAAACTGAAATTTAAAATCTAAGGCACGAATTTTAACAAATTTTATACCTAAAAATCACAAATTTAAAATGAAAATTTTAGGAAAAAGAATTGGAATTTTTTAACTATTTTTGAATTTTTTATGAATTTTAAAAGATTAATGAATTAATCAAAAATAAACTTTTTCTAAAAATTATCACTAAAATTTTGTTTTTATTTTTCAAAAATTCTAGATTTAAAAAGAAAATTTTCTCAAAAAGAATTAATATTTTTCAACTGTTTTTCTATTTTTTATGATTTTTCTAAGAAAAAGAAATTAACTAAATTCTATTTTAATTCCTAGAAAATACAAATTTGACTGGAAAAATATGGAAAAATGGTTTTAAGATACTAAAAGAGTGCAGAAATCAAATGGATCAAAAGCCCTAATTTTTATAAACCAATTGAAACCTAATTTGATTTATTAAAACTTTTGACCTAATTTTATAAAACTAAAATCAAAAATATTAAATCTATTTTATTTTTCTAAGAAAGACAGGGTAGGAAGTGTTAATAAGGAAAGAGAAGGGTAGGCGGCCAAACTATTTCAAATTTACACAATAGTGAAAACGGGTGCCCCTGAACTTTGAGAAAAGTACTAAACAGACCTCGCGACTTGGCTTATTTTTGACTTATTAAAAAGTGATTTTCAGCCAAAACTCAAAACTACAAACTTATTAACTAGCTTATTCTAAACAACTTTAATAAAGACAACTTGAACTTTTATCTACTTAATAAGCTACAAAATAAGCCATTTGATTCCTGTTACAGAAAGTTGTGGTTTTAGAGCTTTTTAGATTTTAGCTTTTTTCTAGCTTAATACTAGATGAAATTGGAAAATAAAAGAAGCTAAATGCACCCTAAGATATGTACTAGATAAATCTAAGAAGAAATTAACTACTTGTTAACAACAATTACAAGAACTTTGATATTGAAAAATGCAAGTTTTAGGCTTAAGCTATTTTGAGCTTTTTTCTAATAAGCTAAAGAGCTTAATACTAAACCTTAAAGACTGAATTTTTGAATATAAGCTGTCCTAAGGTTATTAAGCAATCCTAGATAAAAGGTTTCTAAAAATTGAAACTAAAAATAAGAAATCAATAAGAAATTGAGCTAGGAATTAATAGTGCTGCTATACTATTTTGACAGTAGAATTTAAGCTAGATTAAGAACTTGAAAGTAAAATTTAAATGATGAATTTTATTAAGCTAATAGAGTTCTAAAATAATGCTCAATTCTAAATTCTATAACCTAATCACTTAGACTAAAAAGACTGCTAAAAAATGAATAGCAACAACAGTTTTAACTGTTGTTGCTGATGTGTTTGGCAAAGAAGATAAAAGAGACAGGCTAAAATTTGAGATTTAAAACTTCTAACCACTTCACTAAGTGCATCTAAGTTCTCATTGATAATACTTGAACAATAAGAAAGCTATAAATCACAAAATCCTAAAATATCTTTCTCAATTAATCTGCCCTGGTGCTAGTTCAAAGTTTTTACATTCTAAACTTTGAAATTCTTCAAACTAAAACTTAAAACCTGTTTAACTTTTGATATTATGACCTAATACAACTGTATAAAGAGCTTTGACAGGTATACATTGACTTTAAAAGTCAAAAACACCTAGATCCAAACACTCTTTTATAGTGACTGTCAATACTAGATTGAGTTTAAAATCTATCTAAAAGCTAAAACAGCTTAAACTTTTTATCCACTTCTACTTAAAATGACCTAATAAAGCTATTTGAGCTATAAAAGTACTAGCTTATTAGTGAGATTAAGCTAGTTACTCTACTAGCTTAAACTACTACTATGACAGAATTATATGAAAAAGTGAGATTACTGCTTAAAACGTATTGCTAAAAATTTGAAAGAAAATTGCTTAAAATCGAGAGAATTACAAACTAAAAATTAAAAACACAACCAACAACACTTAAAATGAAACCTATAAGTCCTATTTATAGAGGATTGAAGATGAGAGGAGAGAGTTTCTTGAATCTTCCAATGAATCTCAGCCGTTGATCATTTATCTTTGATTTGTAGCCGTTTGATGATGGTGATGAGGTGTTCGAGCCAATGAGGGCTTGACACGTGGGATAGGTGATGTAGAGGAGGGTTTAATACGAGGTTAGATGAGAGGAAGGGAGCGGGGGTAGGGAATTTGGCAGGTTGGGTTGTTTGTTGGTTTTGGCGGGAAAAGTTGTTGAGAAGTTGTTAGAGGAAAAAGCCCGCGTGTGTATGTATGAATGTTTGGAGTAATGACAACAATGGTCCCTGCGTTTGATCTCCTCTAGTGTAGTGTAAAAATAGTTTTGGAATTGACAAATTCGGCCCTTGTGGTTTTTATTTCCCTTTTATCTTTTCAAACAACTTTCCACCCCCGGCGCCACCCCCCCCCCGCCACGGGGAAGGCGCCGGGGACGAACACAACACTCACCCCCCCCCCCCCCGCCCGCCGCCCCCCCCCCCCCCCCCCCCCCCCCCCCCCCCGCCCCCCCCCCCGGCGCCCCGATACTAAATCCCTATCCTACCCGCCGGCGTACCACCGTCCCGGAAAGCCCCCCCGGAAAGGGGGAGGAGAAGGGAAAAAGAGAAGAAAAAGGGGAAGGGGGAGTGGAGGTGATAGGGTGGGAGGGAAAAAAAAGGGGAAAAAAGAGGGGGAAGGGGGAAAGGGAGGGGAAAAGTAGGGAGAGAAAAAGGGAAAAGAAGGGGGAAGGGGGGGAAAAAGGGGAAAGAAAATGTTTGTTGAGAAAGTTAGTTTTAGATGGGAAAAAAAAAAAAGGAGAAAAAAAAAAAAAGGAAAATAAAGACCGTCGTTTGTATGTATTGACTGGTTGGCAGTAATGACAACAAATAGGTCCTGCGTTTTTTTGATCTCCTTTAGTGTAGTGTATAATAAAAATATAGTTGTGGAATGACAAATTCGCCTTGTGGTTTTTTATTTCCCTTTATCTTTTTCAAAACAAACTTTCCACCCTTTTTTGCAAATTTAGGTCCCTTGTGAACTTTATACTCCAGATGAGCTTTGAAACTTTGCACATTATCATTATAGTCCTTGGCTTTTCAATTTTAAGCCTTTGACTTCCTTTCTTGCTCCGTATCTGGGCCTGGATCCGGCTTTGATTTTGTCTTTTCATTCTTCACTCTTGACGTTGTCTCTTTTCCCACGTTTCTTGTCGTGTTTTTGGATTTGTTTTTTGCTTCTTTTTGTCCTTTTTATCCTTTCCTGCACAATTTATCACAAAAGCACACATTTTTTCTATTCTTTTTTGGTGAATTTTTTTGGCTTTTATTTGGCAAAATCCCGGGTATTTAATATATACAATTAAGCGTTTATCAAAATTCCCCAAACTAAAGGATTGCGTCCTCACGTAATGTTATCAAGTGTACACTTTTTTAACTAACAAGTTTCCAAAATGCCCTTGCTTTCACCTTTTATGAATCACCTTTTTAAACAACTTAAGCTTTTTCTCAACATTTAATCTCATGGAAAACACATTATGCATCATTGCAATTTTGCAAATTTTAGGTTCATTGAATTAGGCTATCCCGATAATAGAGCACAAAGAGGAAAATTCGTTCATCCTTGACTTTTCACTAGACTAAACAAAGCTAATTAAAACAAGATCATTGTTCAATATAAGTCCAATGATTAAAGCTCTTTATACTTTATAACTTAGTGAACTTTTCACTACAGGAAGAATTTAATGATATTAAAGATGTAGTGCACCTCTTTTTTTTAACTCAAACCATAGACAATTTATCTTCATTAGTTGAAATCCAATCTAAGCTTTAAAAATAAGCCTTTGTGTAGCTCAAATGTAATAACTAGATAAACCTCGACTCAAAGCTAAAAGAGATTTGGAAACAAAACTCAAAGAAACTTGTAAACTGAATTGATTTTACTCAAATGAAGAAGTACAAGCTTAAAGTAAGAGAGTACAAGTGATTTAAACTGAATTTGAAAAATACTTGAAAGTAAATGCTTAAAATTGAGAGAAAATACAAGCTGAAAATTGAAAACAAAAACAACAACCGAAAAAAATGAGCCCTAACAGTCCTATTTATAGAGAATTGAAGAGGAGAGGAGTAGAATTCTCGAATCTTCCATCACATCTTGGCCCTTGATCAATTTCGAGCAATTCCTAGCCGTTTGATGAGTTTTGTGAGGTGTTCTATCCAATTAATAGATGACACGTGGTTGATATGATGTGGAGGTGGTTTGTGAACGAATTCAAGTGTTATAAAGGAGCGGGGGTGTGGATTTTTGGTGATTGGGTTTGTTATGAAAAAGGGCGGGAAAAATCGTTAGGTTTGTTAGAGTTGGGCGGATTACGGTGATGTCATCGATTTTGTTATACTATTGCTCTTAACGAAATCGTATCAAATTCTTCGGCTTGTCTTCTAGCAAAGGCTTCTTCTTCGCAATCTTGGTTGTGGCATCAACGTCTTTCTCATTTGAATTTCGCCACAATCAATAACCTTGTGAAAAACAATCTTGTTCGAGGTCTTCCTAAGATGAAATTCGAAAAAGATCACTTGTGTTCCGCTTGTGAACAAGGGAAGATTCATCGGAAACATCACAAGTCCAAAACGGCTTTTGCTTCGAATAAGCCACTTTATCTTCTTCATATGGATTTGTGTGGTCCGATGCGTGTAGAAAGTATTAACGGAAAGCGATATGTGTTAGTTGTTGTCGATGATTATTCACGGTACACATGGGTATTCTTTCTTCATTCAAAAGATGAAGCTTCTGAAGTCATCATTTCATTCATTAAGAAAACCCAAGTGAATCTTCAACTTCAAGTTCAACGTGTTCGAACTGATAATGGTACTGAGTTTAAAAACAAAACTCTTGCTAAGTTCTTTGATGAGGTCGGCATTTCTCAACAATTTTCTGCTGCAAGAACGCCACAGCAAAATGGTGTCGTGGAAAGGAGGAATCGAACCTTAGTCGAAGCTGCAAGAACTATGCTTACATTTGCAAACTTACCATTGTTTCTTTGGGCTGAAGCCATCGCAACAGCTTGCTTTACACAGAATCGTTCGATTATTCACAAACGTTTCGATAAAACTCCTTATGAGCTCGTTAACAAGAGAAAACCAAACATCAAGTTCTTTCATGTGTTTGGTTGCAAATGTTATCTTCTCAATGATTATGATGATGTTGGAAAGCTCAAGGCAAAAGGGGATATTGGAGTGTTTGTTGGATATTCAAAAGAAAAACTTGCTGCATTTCAGAATTTACAATAAAACGAAAACTCGAAGATTCACGGAGCGTGAATGTCGAATTTTGATGAGATTTCTAGTAAATGGCTTCATAAATAATTCAGTTTAGAACTGGTTTATCTAATTTTAAACGAAACGGGAAAATCTTCATATCCAACGGTTTATCAAGTTTCAGAATTTCAAAGACGATTTGGAAGATTTTATTTCACAATTTTTACGATGCTGTATTTGTTGCTCTAAGATAACGATATCTTGCAACGTTTGTTGAAACCTTCCATTCCAATGAAATTTCTTCGCACGAAGGTGAAGTTTTTATAAGGTTTTTGTATCATTCCAAGAGGATAATTTTCCTTCATCTTATGATGATGACGTTCAACAGAGTTCAGAAGAAGTATCGGTTTCTCCAAACAAATACTCAATCGATTTCAAAATATACATGGTTCCTAATGTGAATGAAGCTAGTTCGTCAACATATGTGTTTGATGAACGATTGGAAATGCTTATTTTGATGCTAGTATACGTCATTCATGATCTCTTCAATGTTAATAATTCTATCAACCTTACCACATGAGAAAAGTGGACTAAGGTTCTACAATTAAAAAATAATTGGTGATCCAAAGTCGAGTGTTCGTACAAGAGGACAACTAGCAAATTCTGTTTGTTTGCCATTGTATGCCTAAGTAGTATGAGCCTGCTAGTAGCTGAAGCTTTGAAAGATGTGTTTGGGTTAGTTGCAATGCAAGATGAGCTTGATCCAATTGCAAGATATGAAAGTTTGAGATTAGTTCCTCGACCCAAAGGCAAGACTATCATCAAAACAAAATGGATCTTCAAGAATAAAAAAGATGAAAGAAGTTTGGTTATTCGAACAAAGCAAGGCTTGTAGCTGTAGGATATTGTCAACAAGAAGGCATTGATTATGATGAGACGTTTGCTCCAGTTGCTCGAATTGAGGCTATACGCTTATTTCTTGGAATTATGCTGCCCTATTAGGGTGTCACGGATCTTTAAAATGGACTGTATAGACGGCGTTTATCTATGGAATTCTTAAAGAGGAAGTATATGGGGAGGTGTCAACCTCCAGGTTTTGTCAGCAAACCATATCCAGACCATATTGTTTGCTCTCGACAAAAAGCTCTTGTATGGTTTTGAAACATGCTCCTCGGGCATGGTATTGACGTTTTTTAAATTTCTTGGTTGATTGCGTTTCCAAAAAGGTTCAATCGATTACTACTCTTTTCATAAAAACAGGAAGGGTAAACATATAATGCTATTCAAATATACGTGATTGACTAATATTTGCTCACGAATCCAAAATATTGCACGAAATTTTCAGATTTTATGGTAAAACATTTTGGAATGAGTATGATGGGAGAAATGAAATTCTTTCTCGGGCTTCAAGTAAATCAATTTTCAAATAGGATTTTCATAAATCAATCCAAGTACATTCTTGATATTTTGAAATCGATTTTGGAATGGAAAATTGTGTACTGGTTCCACTCCCATGGTTGAAAAAGTCTAAACTCAAACTTGATTTAGTTGGAAAAACAGTTTGTTTCATATGATTATGTAGTTTGAATTGGATCGTTGATGTACCTTACTTCAAGTCGGCCAGATATAATGTTTGCAACATGTATGTGTGCTAGATATCAGGCAAACCCAAATGAACATCATGTGTCAGCCGTCAAAAGAATCTTTCGATATCTCCAAGGGACTATTAATTTAGGTCTTTGGTATCCGAAAGATTCTGGCTTTGATCTAACTGCCGTAATCAGTAGGCAGGACCATGCAGTTAATCAATTAGAATCAAAAAGTACATCTGGCAGTGTTCAATTTTTAGGTGACAAGTTGGTGTGTTGGTCATCCAAGAAGCAGAATTGTGTGTCTATTTCTACAGCTGAATCTGAATATGTTGCTGTTTCGGGCTGTTGTGCTCAAGTTTTGTGGATGCGTACTCAGTTGACTGACTATGGCTTCTTCTTCGACAAAGTACCGATTTACTGTGATTCAAAGAGTGCTATTGCAATCTCGTGCAATCCGGTACAAACAAACTCGAACAAAACACACTTGAATGTGGGTATCATTTATCAAGGATCATGTTGAAAAAGGAACAATAGAGTTATAGTTCGTCGTACTGAATTTTCACTTTGCGGATTTATTCACGGAAATCTATGCCCTGAAGCTCGATTTAACTTTTTAGTCGAGAAGTTAGGTACTGATGGAGTCGGAAACATAAATTCTTTACCACGAAATGTTTGTTAAAAATTTTAGAAAAGAAAAAAAAGATTTTCTTTTATATAAAATTTTAGAAAAGACAAAAAGATTTTTCTTTTATATAAATTTTTTTACAAAAATACAAAAAGATTTTCTTTTATATAAAATTAAAAAAAAATTATTAATTTTTTTATATAATGGCTTTCATACAATGTCAGTATGAAACCCGTGCTTAATATGATGGCTTTCATACAATGTCAGTATGAAACCCGTGCTTAATATGATGGCTTTCGTATAAACTCAGTAGAAAAACCAATTCTTCTGATGGCTTGTGTTATAGTCAGTACATAACCCGTGCTTTAAAGAAAAGAAGGTGTACGCTTCAGTGCATCTATCTTTGAAAAAGAAGAGAAGTCTTCTTTGATCTTGAGTCATTGATAAATATTTTCAAAATCTTCTATGTTGGTACTTAAATGATAAAATCAAGTTGTTTTTTTTAAAAGTCATTGATCTCAAGTTGATGTGTAACACACCCAATATTTAGGTCGCAGCGGAATTGTTTCCGCGCGAGCGTTACTTCTTAATACATTGATCAAGTCTTGAGAGAACGCCTCTAAGTTGTCGTTTGAAAAGTATTTTGGATTGTCTAGACACTCCATTGCACATCAAATAAAAGCCAAGCATCTAATTCACTGAGAAAAAACATGCTTAAAAGTGGTCAACATTATTGATGGTGGAGTTATAGGTTTTTGTATAAATAACTGTAATCCAAGAACAAATTTATAGGGTTTACTGTGTTAACATGTTTCGTCATACAAGACTTGCAACGCTAAAACTACATGTATAGGTTTCATATATTATGAATAATCCCAAGTTGTTCCCAAGTATATATTGTAATGAGCACAATATTCTAAAATGTTTCAAGTATATATTGTAATGAGCACAATATCCCAAAATGTTTCAAGTATATATTGTAATGAGCACAATATCCCAAAATGTTTCAAGTATATATTGTAATGAGCACAATATCACAAAATGTTTCAAGTGTATATTGTAATGAGCACAATATCCCAAATGTTTCTAGTTATATTGTATTGAGCACAATATATCTAAATGTTTCAAGTTTGATTTGCACTTTATTCACAGGGACGTAAATATTCATATGAGTATAAAACAATGATTACGATTTCTCAAATTTCATGGAAACTGCTACGTTGAATCATTTATAAGTATGCCCACTTTATTCAAAGGAACCGTAAGGTTCAGATCATCAGTATGTTGTGGTTGTGCTCCGACAATGTTATTAACGTTCGTTAGTTCTGATCTCGAAACTAGTGATATCTAATCACTGAACGGAGTAGTCAATCCCCAATAGATCTATTTCATAACACTCGCGCTTACCCTCCAGGTAATTCATAGTTCAATTCACTTAAGCTAATCAGTAATCATTCGGGGTAACAGTTAAATAAGGTCCTTGTATTCAAAAATATAGTAGAAACCAAGCAATGCCATCTCGTCCCGAGATAAATAATGGGTACTTATCCAATTGTTATAAACGAGGTTAAGTAAATACACAAATAATGAGTTTGAATTAACCATATAAATAAATTTGTAACAAGCATGTTCTCACCCCAAAATATATGTAAAACATGTAAAACGTGGGGCTATGAAACTCACCTTGAGTGAGCAAATACCAAGTGTATCACAAATAGTGCGTCACGCAAATCGATCAGATGCAACCTATTTAAATTAAGGTCGTTATACAGTACTATACATTGGTAATCTCATCATGCATAAGTTATTTAGCTAATCACCATCTAATTGGTTTGAGTGAAACATATTTATATTTGTAAAACATTTTATAAATATATTAATAATGTAATTATAGTTATTCCTTGTAGGGTATTAGTTTATCTGGTAGTGTTGTAGGTTATACCTCCCTGGTAGTTTTAGTTATTATACTGGTAATATATTAGTTACTAATAGGTAGTTATAGTTATTACTACTGGTAGTATATTAGTTACTCCTGGTAGTGTTGTAGTTACTCCTGGTAGTTATAGTTATTACTACTGGTAGTATATTAGTTACTCCTGGTAGTGTTGTAGTTACTCCTGGTAGTTATAGTTATTACTACTGGTAGTATATTAGTTACTCCTGGTAGTGTTGTAGTTACTCCTGGTAGTTATAGTTATTACTACTGGTAGTATATTAGTTACTCCTGGTAGTGTATTAGTTACTCCTGGTAGTTATAGTTATTACTACTGGTAGTATATTAGTTACTCCTGGTAGTTATAGTTACTCCTGGTAGTTATAGTTTATTTTCTAAGTCTGACCCGACTATAATGACCCACTAAATCACATTTTCATGACTCGGGTTCTAAAGAGAATTTATGCGAACCGATATTTTTGAACAACTTTCTAGTTCTGTCCGAGACCCGTTACTCGACCGAAATGAGCGAAAAAGCACTCGCATCAGATCTGATGCAGTGTATTAATTACCAAAAAGCCAGATTTTGCCCCCGCTTTACGACCCGTTATCACTCGCTTTTCAGATTAATCTCGAACTCTCGGGGTAAGAAAAAGCCTTCCGAACGCTTTCCACGATAATCGGACGCTCATCGCCCGAAAAGGCAATCGCAACAGCGGCACCAAGACCACATCGTACACACTCTCGATAATCTCCTCTGACAACAGATACACACTAACTTAACAATGCTTGGATTTTTTTACTCGAATACCGAGAGATCATCATCGTTTTCCGACCGTCTATATGAGGAGGTAGAGCTGTAATCGTTTGACAAGTTTCTTACCTTTTCCGGTCTTAGCCGGGTGAATTCTCTACTACTTTATCAAAAAATATAAAATAATGTGTCTGTACATATATACGAATTTTGGACGAATCTTGAGTGACCCTTGTTGAATCCATTTTTTATCCTTGCTTTTATACCTTACTACTTTTGTATTAATATTTTTTACACCAACTTAATATGGTACAATTCTTTTTCTTATCCCTTTTATCTGATATAAAAATAAACAAAAAAAAAAAAAAAAAAATAAAAACAGAAAAAAAAAAAACTTAGCAATATATCGACATTATAATAGTGTGCAAATTGATCATTACAAGTTAAAAACTCCAATTCTTCATGTTCAAAATCCTACTGGTGATTCAAGATTCAATAGACACTAAACATATGCATTAAATGAATATTGAAAGAACTTAAAGGGTTCTTAGTGACATTATGGTGTATGATGATGATGATCAATGTAATCTAAACCCTTGTTTAGATAAAAATCCAAAGCTTGCACAATGAAAACCCTAGCTTTCCAAGATAAAACCCTAGCTTCACTTTTCTTTAATTATCTTCCTTAATCAACCAACCAAGCTTCCAAACCTTTTTGTATGATCTTAAATATGATGTGAGAATGTTTATAAATGTTGTAGAATAAAATTTTGTGGATGGTTTGTGTTGGTGTATTCTTGCCGTGGGTAGGAGGGAGTATATGGGGAAAAGAGTGTGTTTTGCACTTAGTAAAAATAGAAGTGTATGTGTTTGATACTTGCACTAGTCTTATATGTATTATATACTCATAAAACTAGTCAAAGTTATTGTAATATGAGTTTAGAAATGGGAGGGTCTTTATTGGAAAGACTTTATGGTCAAAAGGGGGCAAAATGAGGTCTTAAGGAAAGTGGTCAAGGAAAAATGAGAAATTTATTTGTTGTTGCATGTTACAAAGACTTAGTGCAAGATTTTTGCATATTTCTTTGTATCATTTGCTCCATATTCGGCCATATGAGAAATATTTATGATATATTTTTGTAGTTTATATTATTGGTATAAATGTGTGTAGATACTTGTAATCTTTTGTTCAACCAAGAAACAAGAGTGGAAGTTGTGGTGTCTGTGATGTTAGAGATGAGATTGAATGGAAAAATGATAATTGTATAAAATGAAATGTGTTAAAATGGAACAACCAACAACCAACCCCTCTCCAATGCTAGGAGAGGGATTATATAGTACATGGAGGCCGGCCATGGGCTATTATGGGCTTCCCATGGGCCTTGGGCCGGACTAGATTACTAATCTAATCATTACACTAACTACGAGCTAAGACCTGTTACTAACTTGAAGTGGACCGACACTTTTTGTGTTATCCAACAATCTCCCCTAAACAGAGGTCACTCCATTTACAAAAACTTTAAGCCTAGCATTTCTATGCTTTGTCTTTTTCAGTCTCTTAGCTGTCTTTTGACTTTATCTGAGATTTATGTTGTAGTGATCATGACTTTAGATTGAAGCTTGTTCCTTGAACTTGGTTTTTGACATGTGATCTTGATCAACTTGAGATCATCAACCAAGCTTATCTTTCGGCTATCTTGTAATTTTGACTATCTGTGGACTGCGTTGACTTCTGGACCGACATGCTCATACCTTTCTTGATTTGTTGATTTGGAAAGCTTTAATGTTGCATCTTTCTTGAAATTCTTTAACTTTAACACTTCGTCACTTCGAGAAAGACGTTCGGTATCAGAGTGACGGAAACTTCTTTGACTTTAATACTTCGTCACTTCAAGAAAAAGACTACGGTATCAGAGTAACGGATGTAATGAAATATGTACTTGAGCTTCATGATGTCTTATGGTTGGTAGGTCGGTATGGAATGTGGCTATGGATCTTGTGAGACAGCTGGAATCAGGAACCTCCACCACCATCTTTAAATAGCCTGCATAAAAACAGTTAGCAATAAAGCGGGGGACGGATTATGGCTTTGTCAATTCGCCCAAGGTTAGTTGGAGTAATCCTTAAAATACGTGAGGATCGACATATGTGATCAGATAGTTTCAATTTAAGAAGAATCTTCTTGAAGATTTCCAGCAGGTAGTATTGAATCTTTCTAACATAAGTATATAGATTAATGCATACTCAGCATGTTTCTCATTTCGGAACGTCTCAAAGCAGACACACGATAAGAGTGAACTGTGAGTTACATTACTTAAAAATATCTCACCGATTGATTATAGAAAATCATTTGAAATCAATTAACGTGTCACTGCTAAGTGGTTTTGAGACACATCGAGAGTGTTAATCTTTTCAAATTATCATCAATCGTCAAATCCATATCCTGGACAAGGTGTGATTCTTATAGAATCACACCATCGTTCTTTCCAGTTGTACAAGTTTGATTCAGTAAAGAATCGCACAAGTTACATACCAAATGAGCTTGTTTGATGTTGGATCATGCTGGATTATCCATATTAATTGGAATGAATTCACTCTGATGTTCTGGCAAAATCACAAGGATCTTGCGTAGGACTCTAATGATATTACTTGATATTCACATTGTGTGAGATAACAAGCTAAATTATGACAAGTGTCCTAATGAGATTGATGGATGATCTCTTGGTATGACGCAATTGTGCCACTTTTTAATTTTAGTGATCGGAGGCTGGAGCTGAGTGCCACCTTTTCAATATCAACTAACTCGGAGTGAGAAAGTCAATAGAAATGAGTGTATCTCCGTGAGTTTTGAAACAAAGTCTTTCTGACTTTGAGTGGCTGGGAGGGGTTTGTGATAGCTGTCACTGGTCCATGGACTGTCTTCCAATGTCTGGACTACACCTGAGTGTTTCTGACAGCATATGTATTGACTCGGTTTCTGCCTAAGTGTATGTAGGGCTTTTTATTTATCTACCCTTTATCTTTACATTTCTTTTTCAATCTCAACCCTCTTCTATGCTTTAACGAGACTTATAACTAACACCTGTTGGGTTTGTTCCAGTGTTAGCTCCATCTCAGTCGGCAATTATCCTATTCTCACTTTTTCTCCTTTTTAATCATACCTAAGGACTTCTACACTAACTAGTGGATATCCCTGGGTAGATCCTTCGGTTTTGGCTGGATAATCGGGATCCGAATACCTAAGCCTAAACCGCATTATAAACTTTATAAAATTTAAGAACATGGACGGTCTTTTGGGTAGTTCGATCACGATCCTTACAAAAACATTGAAATTTCAATCAAGTGTTTATATATAAATATCAAAAGATTTAAACTTTGAGAGTTTTTCATCATCACTAAAAGATCCCCTTAACATGTGCATCGTAATCGTAGTACATGCTAGGTGTGGAGTGCATTGAGTCCATTTTATTGATCACTTTTGTCATTTTACATTATTCCAAGTTAATCACTTTTATCCAACTTATCCAAATGTTAATCCATGATATTTGGATCATCGATTGATACCGTTCGGGGACAAAATGATATATTCTAGCAGAATGGAACATATTATTGCTCCCCCTCAATGTTTGAGGGTTTATAAGACAGTGCTGGTACTTTAATTTGAAAGATTTGAATTTACTAAGAAAATTCTTAAAAATTTAGTACTCGAGCACTCATATTCTAACACATATAGTCTACCTACATACAATCACATGATTTTAATGTACGTGTTTTGACCTGATTAATTGAGAAACATCATTGGATCTTTTGTCGCATGCCGTAGGTCTCCTTCGAACAATTTTCCACCAACGAACTTTTCTAAACTCCTCATTAACCTACTTTCTTTCAAGAGGTTGTTAATCTGATCTTTCTCTATCCAAGCACTTTTCAGCGTTGCTTTAACTTTCTTTCCAAGTTATGAAAGTATTTGCATCAACTTCGAAGGATAGTACAGATTCAGATACATATGTAACTTGGATGCTGTGAGGTTGGTGATGTCGTGTGATGTTGTTCCCTTAGCTTCCCCTAAACCAGCAATCCTTTCTTGAGTAGATTCAGAACTTTCTTTTAAGCCGCATCAAGCAGTCTTAATGTATAAATTCATATTTCGAAGTACACAGTTAACCCTTTCAAGAATTTGTTACCGCAACACCAAAGTCAATTAAGTCCCTGGCAGGAGAGCTTTTCTCTCTTCTGGATGGTCATGGATATAAATTGTAACACCAAAGTCAACTAAGTCACGAATGTCACAATTATTCCTTCTAAAGTAGTCGAAATGGAAACACCTAAGTCAATTAAGTCCCAAATGTAGACATTTCTTCCTGCAAGATATTGACTATTTAAAGGAATCATCATACCTATGTGTACCTCTTTTATCAAACTATTTTATTCTTTTAAAGAATAAGTTTAGGGATTGACCGTTTGAGGAAAGCATTAATTGAATCAGCAATAACTTTTCTCACATTTTAAATAATTATACTCCTAACACTTCCCCCTGGGGACTCAAATGATGCATACTGGCTAATGACGAGTGTCTATTCATAATGTGATTGGAAATTGATGCACCGAAAGATTCAACACAGCCTAAAATCAAAGAGCTAACCTCAAAAGGACAATAGAAGCTACCTCAAAGAAGGCTAAGGACACTATCAGGTATACATCTTCTCCTTCCCCCCTTGCCTTTCGTTTCGTCACGTCGGGATCGCAGAACCTTATACGACATAAATATCGAGATTGTGTTTGAAGAATTGATAGCTTAAATCTATTGCGTGAGAATTAACTTCAAGGCCATTTAAAACTATGAAAGTATTTCATGCATTCCTACGTCTTTTTCAAAAACTATGAGGTGTTGGGCAAAATTGATCGTCTGTAGTAAAGCCTGAATTCACTAGTCTCTATGTCCATACAAGATTTAAACAAATGACATCTAAAGACTTGATGCTATATTTATTAAAACCTTTTGAATTGTTATCCGTCATTAGCCAAAAACTTTATACATTATTTCATGACTATATTTGAGAAGAACATTTTACAAGGATTGTTTAATGAAGATTTCCCACATCAATTAATGAACCCGTTTTATATTTAAAGACTGTTGTCCATTGTTTGAGAAGTCGAGATTGTTTGAAAAAAATCTTTTTGTGATTACTGAAAAACACTGATTCATTTATGAAGACAACTTTTTACCAATAAAAAATTAAGATTTCTCTTATTTTAACACATAAGAGCACTGACACGTACACTTATGGAATATAGGAAGAAACGGGTTGTTGTTGCAAGTAGTCAAAGCCTTTGCATGGTCTTAAAGTAGACCCATGCCGAGAATAAATTCCGTTGTTAGGAAACAACTGTCTTTTAGACGGAACATGTTTTCCTCAAGGTGAAAAAGCGGTATACTATCTGAAATAATTGCAAGCCATTTGGCTTGTTTTGAAACATTTGTAATTCTGGCCTGAATTTCATTTACTGGCTTGTATCATTTGTTGAATGAAATTTCTAAGACAGTAAATGTTATCGATTTCAGAAGACATGCCATGTAAAACTTCTTTTGAATTTTTCTTCATTTTTTAATTTTGTATTTTGTTTTGAAAATGTTTAGAAAAAAAGTAAATCTTTTGGTTTTCTTGATTTTATATTTTTCTATTTGTTTTTATAAAAATTTTATAAAAATAATGAAAATAATAATCTTTTGTGTTTTGGATTGTAGTATTTATTATTATTCAGGATATTTGAATAGGGTACCACCACTATTCATCACTTCATCTGCCAATTGTTTAGTGTTTCCAGAGGTAAACTCCGAATTCCAGCTTTGGGTTGATAAGAATTAAATTCTTTTCTCGGACCAAGAGCTTTAGTGAAGATGTCCGCCAATTGAATATTCCGTATTGACATAGTAATGTTCGATCACACCATTCTCACATGCTCCTTGATGAGTGAAACCTGATGTCTATCATGCTGTTGTTCTGGAATATTAAACTGTGTTGCAAATAATGCATAGCGCTTATTGTTATCACAGTACATTGGAATGTTTATTGAATCCAAAGCCATTAGTCGGTAAGTTATGATCTCATCTAAGGATTGAGCACACAACAAACGGACAAAGCAATAATATCAGCTTCCGTACTGGATATCACAGCGCCTTTTCTGGACTTTTAGTTCGACCAGCTTACAAGCTTGTCACCCAAAAAGTTGTATACTGCCAGGTGTACTACGGCGTGTATCTTGCACAAACCGCATGATACGCATCTGCAAATACTTGTTAGTGCAAAGGAAGAATCCTTCGGATACCAAAGACCCCGATGTACGGTTCCTTTTAGATACCGAAAGATCCTTTTTACCGCATTTAGGTGCTTTTTGGTAGGCCGAGCCTGATACCGGGCACACATGCATATAGCAAATTGTAGGTCAGGTCTACTGGCTGTAAGATAAAGGAGGGTGCCAATCATACCACGATAGTGTGACGGATCTACAGCTTTCCCTTCTTTATCCTCATCTAGTTTGGATTTCCACCATGGGAGTATCCACTGGGTCACAAGATTCATAGCCATATTTCTTTAGTGATTCAAGAGCATATTTAGATTGGTTTATGAAGATGCCTCTGGGACTTTGAGAAATTTGTAGTCCTAAGAAAAATGAGATTTTACCCATCATCGACATCTTGAATTTTGAACACATTATTTTAGCGAATAGATCACAAAGTTCAGGAGTAGATGCAGCAAAGATAATATCATCGACATAGATTTGTACCAGTAGAAGTTCGTTGCCTTCTCTACGGATGAACAGAGTAGGATCCACTGAAGCCTTTGAGAAGTCATTGGATATCAGGAATGAAGACAACATATCATACCACGCACGTGGAGGCTTGTTTTCAACCATAAGTCGCTTCTTAAAGCTTGAGACGTAGTTAGGTTTGTCTGGATCCACAAATCCGTCCGGTTGGCTAACATAAACTTCTTCTCGCAGATTACCGTTCAGAAACGCAGTCTTCACATCCATTTGATAGATGACCATGTTCATGTGAGCAGCAAACGCTAGAAAAATTCGTATAGCCTCTAATCTTGCAACCGGAGCGAATGACTCTTCGAAATCGATACCCTCCTCTTGGCGATAACCACGAGCGACCAACCGAGCCTTATTTTTCAGAATACCTCCTAACTCATCAAGCTTACCTTCTATAGATCCACTTAAGAGAGATGACAAATGCTTTGTCAGGAGGAGGAACAAGTTCCCAAACCTCCAGACGTTCAAATTCATGAAGTTCCTCTTGCATAGCTTCAATCCAACATGCTTGAGTTAATGCGTCTTTGTAGTTCTTGGGTTCAACTGATGTTAGAAAGGCATCATAGTAGCAGAATAAGGCTTGTTCATGGAGTTGTAGTCGTGTGGAAACTGGTCTGTCGAGAGCACCGATCTATATTCTCCAAGTGGTTGATCTTCGTCCATTTGCTATTGTTTCAGAAACTTGGGTGATCGGGAGGCCACAATTATATGAATAACGTTGATGTTAAAGATTGATCAGAAGTAACTTTTGGAATTGGAATACCGAAGTACGGATCATTACCCATATGTGCGACTTTATATCATGATTATCTTCTTCAACATCATGAGAAATAATAGGTGTTTGAGTTTCTTGTGTTGTATGAGAGTTACTTGGTGATGGTGCATCTTGATCAACTGTAGTTGAGGAAGGTGAGCCAGTTGATACAGCATATTCAGGTGCAACTGCTTCAGGAATAGGAGCAATGACTTCTGGTGCATGTAAATCAACATTAGTCGAGGGATTAAGTGACTCATCAAACATTGGTTGAAACAACAAATCCCAGTCAGATCTCGAAGGTGGTACAAATGGTGTTGAAGAAGGAGGATTTGGCACGAGTCCTGAACTAATCGATACATGAGTCATTTCATGAAGAGCGGGTCCTGAACTGCTGTGTTCAGAAGCCATCGCGGTCAGCTCATCAAAATCAACATGAAGTTTCAATTTTATCGTTAGTACGTCTGTTGTAAATTCGGAATGCTTTCTTCGTGGGTACATATCCAATGAAAATACATATCAGCCTTTTGGGTTTGTAACTTGCCCAAATTCTCTACTTCATTCGTGGGGTAGTAAAGTGCACCAACACATGTAGTTACGATTGGATCGGGAGGTTTGTCGTGTAAATGCTTCATATGGTGTGTTCCGTGACGACGAACTTATCATGGAACGATTTTGGTATAACCAGGTGTGGCAACCGCTCTCGGCCCAATAGAAATAAAGAGCTTTTTGCATAATTAACATAGTGAGGGCTGCTTCAATTAGCGTATGATTTGTCTTTCAACAAACAACAGTTTTGCTGTGGAGAGCGTGCATTGATGTTTCATGAGAGATGCCACCTTCTCATAATTATTCACGCAATGTCTGATTAACAACTCAGTTCCTTATCGGTTTCTGAGCGGATGAAACGGTTCCTTAACCGTACATGGATTCATCTTCAAAAACATAGTTATTAAACTGAAGCCTCATCTTTGATCGCCAAACATTTTTACCCATGTTATACCGAGAGTAGTCGTCGACAATAACGAGGATGTACTTCTTTCCATTGACACTCGCGACACGCATTGGCCCACACAGATCCATATGCAACAGAAAGAGTTTTTCTTGATTGGTATCTTCAGATTTGGGTTTGTGGGGTTTCATTTGAACTTTTGCCTAATGCACATGCAGAACATATGTGTCCTTTTCAAATTAAGCTAGGAGACCTCGTACAGTCCATGTCTTGCAAGATTGATTGATTGCACCAAAGTTCAAGTGAGATTAGACGACGGATGCCATAACAAGACTTGGTTTTAGACGGCCTTTGACAATAGACAAATGGGAGGGATGCATCATATTCAAAGTTTAGAGTGTATAAAGTTTATCCCTCGAGATCCTCGTCAATATATCAACACCGTCTAGATTACGAATGAAGCAATGTGTGTTGACGAAAGCCACTTCGAGATTGGAATCACAGAATTGTCCAACAAAAATTAGATTATGCCCAAGTCCTTCAAACGTTAAATGATACCCTTGTAATAGTAACATTCCCCACAATCTGATAGTCTCCAAACCATTATCTTTGCATCTTGATCATTTCCGAATTTAAATGTACCCCATGAATTTACTGATGAAATTGGTGAGATGAGATCGATTCCGGTCATGTGATTCAGAGCAACGTATCCCAAATACAGAGGATTGATTTAGAAACCTGCAATTCATTCACAGAGAAGTAGATGGGAATATTGGTTTTTTGGATCCCCAGGATTTTTACTGGGTTCCTGTTTGTTAGCTGACATTGGTTTTAAAACCTTAGTTTTGCTAAGGATCATGTATTCTTATTCTTACCTAGGTTTTCCCTTGTGTATACCAAATTTAACACAGGTTTGGGTGATTCAGAGTCTAGAACTAATTGGTTTCTAGAAGGCACTTTTATTGGTAGAGGTATTCCTAGTTAAAGGCATGCTTTTCCTACAATAGTGAAGGTAGACCTCGGTAGGTCTCAAATTATATCAGATCTGAGTAAACACTTTTCCTGTTGGTTTCCAAATAGCTTTCTTAGATTTATGCTGCTTAGGTTTAGCATGAAATTTCACAACATTCATAGAATTAGAAACACTACCTGATTATCAGAAGACATGCAATCATTACTGTTAACACAGACATAAGCAGAATCATCTTGTTTCTTGGAATTCTGCACAGACGCAGATCCATTAACTTTAACAATACCATTCCTTTTATTCAAACTAGATTTAATGTTACTAGGGTGAGCTTCTACTTTATTCTTACGACTTTACTTTCTTGGTGTTTGCGGAATCATATCATTCCTGGTATTGCCTGAAGCTGATGATCCGCAACATAGTAGAAAGTCGTTACTCCTGTAGAATGCAACACTCGAGTGTATAGAATCTATGTTTGATGTTGAGTCTGTTTTTGTCCGTTTCTGTCGAATGTGAGTGATTCGGCAAACCTAACTTTCTTGTCCTTTTTCCTCGGTGTGACCTCAACTATTTGAGGACCAAAATTGTTGATGCTAGGGCAAGATCTACCTATGATGTATAAGCAAATCCTGGATGATTTGTTACCTAAAGGCAGACTCTAAAGTGAAATCGTGAGGATATTAGCTTTTACATGTTCGACTATATCCCTAAGGACCAAAGCTTTCTTCCTGAGTGTGTTTAATATATGAGGAGTGAGCAGTCCTTTTATTTAACAATTTGGGCGTGATTGGTTCCATATTATCCTTAGACACATTTGGATCAACAGAGTGGGTCTCAATAGCCTCCTTATCTACAGCTTTTCCTTTAAGTTTCCTTAACTCATTTTTTAGGGCTGCTATAACCAAACCTTGTTCCTGAAAAATGTTTGTTGCATTAATCCAGATTTTCCCCACAGACTTATATTAACTTGCTTGATTAAGATCACATTGCTCTTTTTGATTGAACACCGTTTTGGTTTAATCGAGTCAAAAGTTTGCTTATCAAGTATGTTTCTAATGCTCATCTCAGCAACAAGTTTTGTCACTCTATGTTCCAATTCAATGTTAAGAGTCTCAATTTCATCCATGTCCATTTTGACTGTTCGATCATCCACATTTCCATTTAAGGACTTAATTTGCTCTTTCAACTTGACAATGACTGTGTCTTTTGCTTGAGACTGAGCTCTCAATTCACTTAATTCAAACAACTGAGTAAAACTTGGAGCATTTTGATTTAAACACTGTTTTCTAGTTGAAATTTTTCCTGATTAATTGAGAAATCAGCGTTCCAAAGTCGAAGCAATGTTTTTTTTTCAAGAGTCGTAAAACTCTTACAAAGTTTTTCGTAAGTTTCTTTATCAACAAAATCCTTTTTATTGAGAAGCTCAGTCTTGAGTTCGAGACACTTTTGACATTCATTCACAGTTTCACAACCTTCATTCAGAGACACATTCACAACAGTTTTTACAATATCATTATCAATGGCTTGTGCCAAGAGTCGTTCATTTTCACTCAAAACTTGATTCATTTTAACTTCGAAAGTTTTGGACTCTAAGCGATGTTGTTCGACAGACTGGTTCCATTTTGATAAAAGACCTTTTTGGACTCGGCAAGTTCTTTAACCAAGTATTGGTGAAGGGTTTTTGAAGATATCTTTTTTAATTCTTTTATAAAAAGGAATGATTGTCATCTCGAAAACAAGCTTTGTATGTTCAAACCCACTTGCCCTCGTGATAGCTGTGGCAGTTGGTTCTTTCTTTGACACCTGATCAAAAGCCAGTAGATAGCGTTTAAGCTCTTTCAAGCTAGTTATTCACATTTACTTACTTTAGGAGTTCTTTTGGAACTCATACTTTTACGGTTGTGGAAGAATGTGCTGGGTTAAAGCTGGGACCGAAAGTTCGCTTTCCAAATAGGCATGTTCAATATATAAATCAGATTTCGAAACAAATCGTTATGAGTAATCGTATAAGAACATTCATAATTAATGGGTTTAGTGTTCCACTCTATGTTTTACATCCTTGTTCTTGTTCTTTCAAAAGCATTTGGAACGACTCTCTTCACAATTGCTTAATGTCTCGAATCAGGAACCACAATAGTATCCATTTTAAGAATGGTATTCCCGTCATACAACTTTGGCTTTGACTCCCGAGCTTTCTTCAGACAGAAAGGTTTTTCAAAACCGAGAGCTTGTTTTGAGGAATGATCATAACAAATTTTGGATTTTGTCATCATATGAACAGTTTGCGCAGATTGACCTCTTTTGAAAATGATGTTGTCAAGTTGCTTAATTTTCTTTTCTAAAGCAATTTCTCTATCAATATTTCTGTTTTCTTCCGATTTCAATTCATTTTTGAGTTCAGAAACTGTTTTCATTAAAGAATCCTTTTCTTGCACTTGTTCGAAAAGATTTTGCTTAAGACGTACAATCTCGGCATACTGTTCATTTGATCCTGAAAAACCGTTTTCAACATTTCGCATTTCTTTCAAATCTTTAACCTCTTCTTTATATCTGTCAAGCTCGGTAGTCAAAGCTTGATTGGCACTTTTATATTCCAGATTAACATTGGTGGCTAGTGCCGTCACTGGGTATTAATTGTTCAAACATAGATAATATCAGGACATCTTGTTGAACAGAAGAGTTAGAATTATGGACAGTTGCCTTTGTGATTCACTCAGGTACTGAGGAATAAGGGGAATGATATTGCTATCACTTGTTTTTCAAGTTTCTGACTGACTCACATCATTAGACTGTTCAGAAGACGTCATTATCTGCTCACTTTGATTAAGTAAATCATAGGTCAGATTATCTGGATTGAGTACCTCAGTGAGTGCATCTGAGCCATTCCTGGACAGATTCGCCATAAGAGCAATCTTAGCTGAGTTGAGTTCATCACAATCAGAGTCATAGGCATCCAGATCATCGGCTTGATAAGCAGCATTGTGGGTGATGACTGTCTGAGAGGTTTGAATGTCAGGAAGTCCTGGATCTGCCAAAAATGCTATTTCTTCCTCTGTTAAAGCTTGACCACTTGCTTGAGCTTGAACCAGCAACACTTTATCGTTGAACCATGTTTCATCCCTTTTCCTCTTGGGCTTAGTACACTGCTTGGCAATATGACCCTCCCCTTTGCAATTGTAACAAATGACAGTCCGTTGTTTCCCCGTGTTGCTTCCACTTGCACCAGGTGTGTATTTTCTTGTTGTTCCAGCAGCATAAGTAGTTTGTCTCCCCTGAACAGGTTGCACAGTTACTTTTCCATCATAGATGGTAGCATTTGTTACGGGGTTTGATGATGTCCTTAGCTGATGTTGGTAGGAGGTATACCGGTGTTGTGACAACAGCAGTAAGAAGGACATCTTGTGGATTAATTGCATCAATTGGATCATCCCCTTTCTGGAACACTGGAACAACTAGACTGGAGTCTGGTTGGGAAAATTCAGGTTGTTGCTGTTGATAGGCTGTGGGAGCATATTCCAATTGTGGGATTGATGGTTGTGGAGAATAAACGTTGTGGTGACCGGTGGATTGGTACTCATTTGATGGATAAGTAATTGAAAGAGGTGTTGATTGATTGGTTGTGAATTGTTGAGTTTGATAAGGTGTAACAAACTGTGAAGTCTGATATGGTGAAACGTGAAGTTGAGATAGAGACTTTGGGTGAGTGTGTAGATGAGATTGATAAGCTGGCTGAGTTAATTGGTGAGATGCAACTAAAGCAAGAGGATCGGAGTTGCGTGCATGCATCAAACGAACTTCATTTGCATGTCTTTCATGTTGTTGCAGGTAAGCATGAAGCTGATCAACATTGGTAGTGTGCAAGTCTTTGACCAATTTAACATCAGTAACAAATTTGCTCCATTCATCAGGAAGAGTGTTTAAGAACTTGGTGTTAACTTGAAACTGCTCCAATGGCATCTTGTAGATGTTCATATCATTGAGTAGCAAAGTGAACCTCAAGTAGTACTCATGTAGGGACTCTCCTTTCTTGTAAGTGAACTTATCGAATTCATCATACAGCTTGCACTCACGTTCTTGTTTTGTTAATGACGTTCCTTGCATCAGCAGTTTAATCTTCTCCCAAAGATCTTTTGCCACACGATGTTGACTCACAAGAGCATAGATTTCAGTTGGTAGGCCTTGGAGAATGATGTTTATAGCTTTGATGTCGCAATCTGCTTGAATGGCTTCAGCTGGAGTCAATTCAACATATTCCTTAAGCCTTGTTACTCCATCCTTAGTGATTGAAAGGCCAACAAGTGGTTCTTTTTCCAACAGAAGCAAGAAATCTTTCTTCCATGTGGTCTAATTCATATAAAGTTCCATTCTGCTTTTCCATGAATCATACAAGTGTTTTTCAAGCATCGGTGGTTTGTTGTCTCCTCCAGAAAGAAGTGACTTATCCGCAAGAGTCGTCATTGTGGTATCAAAAAGATTACAAATTGATCGATCGGTGGTAGAAAGAAATTGTGTTTGGTTTTGTGATTGTTGAGTCTTGAAATGAAACTACACGGGATTTTACAATTCTTAGACAAAACCGGGAAAACAAGTGTTTGTTTCACGGGATTTTACAAGTCAAAGAAAGAACCGTATAATTTAGAAATGAGTTTGTTAAGTTTAAACTTAATTTGGTTTCACTAGTTCGGTTGACAAAAATGAGCTAGTTCGGTCCTACTCGTTCGGTCCTACTCGTTGTCACTAGTTCGGTTCCTCTTGTTCGGTTCAAACTAGTTCGGCCGACAAAGATTAGCTCGTTCGGTTCCCAAATAGAAATAGCTAGTTCGGTTCCCAAAGAGAATAGCTCGTTCGGTTCCCAAAGTAAACGGCTCGTTCGGTTCGAACTACAGTAATCTAGTTCGGTTCTCCTCGTTCGGTTCCAACACTAGAAATCTCGTTCGGTTCTCCTCGTTCGGTTCCAACAACTACGAAACTCAAATTTTCAAAACTCAAAAAGACACGATTTTTAATGGTTTTTAGCAAAAATTCTTGTACAACTAGTGTTACTAACCCTATAGGAACAATAAAAATGAAGACTTTAAGGTTTTTAAGCCAAAAAATTTGAATCACTATTTTGCTCTTTGTAAAGGTTTTTGAACACAAATCAAACACAAAAACTAAACACACCACTCCATGGCTCTGATACCAATTGTAGGATTCAAGTAATCTTATGATCAAACCAAGAACAATAGTGAAATGTGGGTTGTGATGTTAGAGATAGAATGGATGGAAAATGGATGAATTATATAAAGATGGAATATGGAAAAATGGAACAACCAACAACCAACCCCTCTCCAATGCTAGGAGAGGGATTATATAGTACATGGAGGCCGACCATGGGCTATGATGGGCTTCCCATGGGCCTTGGGCCGGACTAGATTACTAATCTAATCATTACACTAACTACGAGCTAAGACCTGTTACAACTTGGAAGTGACCGACACTTTTTGTGTTTCCAACAATAATCTATACCAAGATGCTAGAAAATGAGAAGAAATCTTAGAGAGAGAAAGTAGAGAGAGAAACAAGAAAGAAAGTTAGATTAGAGAAAAATGGGAAGTTACAAGTGATGGGAAAAGTAACCAACACCCTTCACCAAGTGTGGTGAAGGGATATTTATACCCATACCTTGTAGCTAGGCACTTGGGCTTTCTAAACGGGCCGGGCTTAGTTTAACTTGGGCTTTGAGCCCGAAACACGGACAATATTAGATTACAATTCAAGCCCATTGAACCCGACTAGCCTATTACAATACAAGACCTATTTTGACTTTCTAAGACCGATAACATTCTTGTTTGACTTAATATAATTAAGGCTAACAATCTCCCCCAATGTTGAGGTTCATTCTTTAAACTTCTTGTATACCGATGACATTGATGACATGCGTTTAACGTTTATGCTTGCTTGTTATGGTCTTGGTTCTTATTTGTAATGGTTTGTTCATCCATGCTTTGTGATCTTGATTTTTGAGCCTTTATTTTTGACTTTGAATTTCTATGAGATCGTGTTTATTTCTTTCCTATTGGGCATTTTTCATCTACTGAACTTGAATCATCTTGATTTGACTTCCTTGATCAACTTGTGCTCTTGACCAACATGCTCATACTTGTTACATTTGTTTGTCATTGAGATATATATGTCTAACAATCTCCCTATTGATGATTCTGAATTTGTCTTTGAGCTCTTTGATGGTGGGAAGATTAGAATCAACTATCTTGACGTGAATGAATGACTTTGAAAGCTTGAGTTTGGCATGTGGTTTTATGATCGACTTCAGCTGGAATGTGGCTGCAACAACGTGTCTAAACCTGAAATAAGACAGTTAGCATAAAAGAATGAATATGGCTTTGTCTTCATCTTGACTTTGTTGCTTTTCCTCCGGTTTCCTATTTTATAGTATAAATACTATACCTGTGATCAGGTAGATTCAAAGAATCTCCTTGACAGGGTTTCCAACTCAAAGCGTAGGATCTTCTAACACAGATGTATTAGATTCACCATGCTTGCTAGTTCTCATTACCGGAACGTCTCAAAGCAGACAACACGGTAAGAGTAAATCAGATAGTTACTATCTTTCTGATTAAGTCGTCAATTCATTTACTGGACCAAAATTGATATCCAGTTATCACAAGCTTGATTCATATAGAATCTTGTAAGTCACCTACCAAGAGCTTGTTTGATGTTGGCTCAAGCTGGCATTTCCCATCTTCACTGTGAATTACTTAAGTATCACTCAGATGTTCTGGCAAGATCTCAAGGATAATCGTAGGACTCTTTGTTATGACTTATAAACTTTATGGTCTTCAACAAGGTGTAGATTTGACATTGTGTCTAATGAGATCTTTACTTTGAGTCTTCTGGGCTCTAGACTCGATTTGTGCACTTTGGTTTTTGTAATCGGAGGCTGGAGCAGACTGCCACCTATTCAATATCAACAATCTCGGAGTGAGATGTCAATAGATAACGTGTGTATCTCTGTGACAAATGAGACAAGTTTCTTTTGAGAGAAACTCGAATGGCTGGGAAGGGTTGTGCATTGCATCACTGGGTCCATGATGTCTGTTTAAATATCTACAATCATCTTTATGATTTTGATATATTCAGGTATTGACCCAGATTTCTGCCTAAAGGTGTAAGGAGGGCTTCTTTCTTTTACCTTTATCCATACATTTCTTTTTCATTCTTCAACCCTTCAATGCTTACCAAGACGTCATTACTAACACCTTGTTGTGATTGTTCCAGTGTTAGCTCATTCTAGTCGGCATTCTTCCCTTATATACTTCATATCTAATCATACATAGGTACTGCATTTTCTAACTATAGAGTGTTCCTTGGGTTAGTTCCCTTCGCGTTTTGGTTGAGATCGTAGGACTTTTACCTAACCTAAACCACCTTATGACTTCAGAATCGTCGGAATTAAATAGGTTGTTGGGTATAAAGATTTGAAACCATTAAAACCATTTTCTGACATTGTGATTTTAAAAATACCCCCTACACATGTGATCGAGTATTCGAAATTGTTTAGCACATGAAGGAAAGAGTTGCACTTAGAGTCTTACAGATCACATATTTATATCATATTTTAATCACATTTTCATCCCCTTCTTTTAATAATAAGAACACATAGTATTTGTAAATACCATGTGATTAAAAATTTTGACATGAAAAAAATTCCATGGGGAGAAAAATTATACCACGATATTGCATGAATTCATTTTCCTGATAGCTCCCCTTCAACAGTATATGTGGGATACCAATATTTATTAAAACTTGACATTAGAATGAAATGCCTTGGTGAACAGTGTATATTAATAATTGACATTATAAGTTTCCACATTTTAATTTCACAGAATGTGTTTGGATACATAAAATTGACATTTATGAGATGTATCCAACACATTAAAAGGCTTTGTTTTAAAAAAGCTCCCCCTCAGAAAATTATTCGAGGAAGGGAGTGTTGAACACACAATTTTAACAAATACCACTTTTTATAGAAAAATACCACAAATTATATTGTAGACAATTTTGACATTGAAAGTTCTTTTTGAAAAATTGTGTTCAACGATTTTAAAAACATGATAGAAGACTTCTCTTCTATTTTAGAGTAAGCGCACTGAAGCGTACACTTCCCTATTACATTCGGGACCGAGTTATGCACTGAAATGTACATAAGTCATAGAGAAAAATTTAGAAATGACATGTTTTGAAAGCATTTAAAACTCTTGTTCGAACTTCATTTACACGCCCGTGTCGATGTTAATCAACATTTCTAGGTACGTAAATGTTATCGATTCCAAGAGACATGTCGAGAAGATTCTTTTTGGTATTTTTGAAATTTTCTGATTTTATATTTTGTTTTTCTAGGTTTTATATTTTTCTATTTTCTTTTTTAAATTTTTTTATAAATGTAAATAAAGAGGAAAAATAAAATATTTACAAATCGATGTTAGATAGATCAAGCATATTCGTTTGTCAGAACCTCTAGTTCTTCTGGAGTCAAACATCTCATACCAAGTCGTCTGACAAGATACTTAAACCTATCTTCCGACAGAACTTTAGTAAACAGGTCAGCTAACTAGCATTCAGTTCCGACAAAGAATAATTTAACAATACACTTTTCAACATGTTCCTTTATGAAGAGATATATGACATCGATGTGTTTGGTATGAGAATGCTGGACTGGATTGCATGAGATGGCTATGGCTGCCTTTGAGTCACAATATATAGGTATTTTATCAAAGAGAAAGCCATAATCTATGATATGAGTTCTTAACCATAGAACTTGAGTGCATCACGTAGATAAAGACACATACTCGGCTTTTGCTGAAGATATTGAAGTGCAGTCCTGCTTTTTGGATGACCAGTTGACTAACTTATCACCACCTAGAAATTGTACGCTACCAGATATGCTCTTACGTGAATCAAGACAGCCCACGTGATTTGAATTTGAAAAAGCAATTAGTTCAAAATCGGTGTCCTTCGGATACCAGAGACCTATGTTAATATTATCTTTAAGGTACCGAAAGATCCACTTAACCGCAGTGAGATGTTTCTCAGTCAGTTTCGCTTGATAGCGAGCACAATAACATGTTGCATGTACAATATCTGGTCTACTTGTTGTTAGATACATGAGTGCTCTGACCATACTACGATATCTCTTTTGGTCGACTGGAGTACCACTCAAGTTAGCATCTAGGTATTTTGTAGCCATTGGAGTACCAATGCTATCACATGAGGTCATACCATGCTTTTTAAGTATCTCTTGAGCATACTTAGCTTGGTTTATAAAGATACCGCGAGGGGATTAGTGGATCTGAATTCCTAAAAAGAATTTTAGCTCTGTTGGATCCCTTACTGAATAGATCTTGAACTTTTAGCTTGCAAAGGGTTTGTTACTTTAGATAAATCCAAAGCAACAATAATGAAACACTGATTGAACACTATTGATTATGCGGAAACTACTCAACAATGCTAAGAAGAACAGTATTAAGTAAACACAAGAGATCTTCTATCAAACTCACACTTTATATTATAACTTGAATCGTACTAGGTTACAAGCTATGATTGCTAATTGATCTCTATTGATCTATATCTATTAACTATGCATAGGGTTCCTTTTATACACCAAGGAAACCCTAATGGGCTTACAAAATGCGTGAGGGGATAATGCATATCTATTCCTAATTTAATTCATGCATATCTCCTAACAGCATTAACTATTATATACTAGCAGCACTAACTTACTACTAACAGCACTAACTATACTAGCAGTACTAACAATGTACTGGCAGTACTAACTATTTATAACTAATAGTACTAACTATTTAGTCTATTTTCTTGCATCTATAGCATTCTTCATCAGCAACACTAAGTAGAAATGGCAGTAGTAACTTGTATAAGTAGCAACACTAAGTTGTAGGAACTTTTGAAACCCAACATTAATCGATTGGTTAGTACATATGAAGTTCATATGTTTGTATTTATTAAGGTTATGTTTGAAATTCAATTACAGTCTTAACTACTATATGCATTCTATTAATTAAACCTTTATATACGATTTCCAGTATGAGTTCTCATTTTGATTTTGATTTTATGACAATTTTATGCATCTGATGCGTGGTTTGAGGCAACTGTGGTAACCAATATACTTGGATTTTAATGGTTTATCATATGCATTTATGTTTTCTGATCTTACCACAAAATATCTATGGATTCTTGATTACCGTTTCAGGTTTGGGAGGTTAAAGCCGCTGATTTGACCATCAGCCGTGTTTATTGTGCTGCAGCCAGTTTTGTTGGTCCTAATATCGGTTTCTTTTACATTCAAATTTCTATTTGACATATCATTCAAAGTTACACTG
>BQNB010001053.1:2400-40391 GCA_026074375.1 Tanacetum coccineum
ATCTGACGATGAAGATTACACAGTGATTTTTGATAAAAACTCGTTTTCTTATAAAATAATTTATGTCAATGATTTGAAATTGGATTCGGAAAATGATAATGAAAAAGTCAATATGCCTTCGTTTCCAATACCCGAGCCTAAGGTCAGTTGTTTTGATGATTTAGACTTCTTTAAAGATTTTGAGAATGAATTTCTAGCCATTGTTTACAATGATGCTCTAACGTTTAAATCATATTTCTTAACTAAACCTACTTTAAGCCCTCAACATATCGATGAATTTGATTTGAAAGATGAAACATCGTTGTTCGAATATGATGAAGTAGAACAAGATGGTTTATACTTTAATGATCTATATCCAGATGATCTAAAGTCGGATAAGGACAATGATAATAATAAAATCGATATAATATAGTCTTCGGGGGTAATGTAGATACACAAGGGCAGAAGAAATTTCTGGAAGCAAGTCACGATAAAATCAATAAAATTTTCAATGTGGAAAGTTTTATCGTGGAATTAAAGGTTAATATCGTAACTTGGAATTATCTTGTCAACGGGATGCTATTAAATCTTATTAAGAATTTGTATGTGCCGTTTGGCATCCCGTTCGACGTTTTCTTTACTTTGTTAGAATTAGGAAAATTAATCTCCAAGAACGGATACGACGTATTAGGTAAACACCTATACGGCGTATCCACTATTTTTAACTCAAGTTGACTAAGTCAACAAATTCGCCCAATACGGCGTATTAGACAAAAACTAATACAGCGTATTAATTCTGAGTATATAAACTTGACTGATACGCCGAATTAAGTTTTACTACACACTTTTTCACTCTGACATAAAAATTTTAACCGCAAACATTCTTGGAGATCATTGTTTTTGATTCGTTATCGTTCTCTTCTTAGTTACAATCGCATGATATGGCACCTCTACCACCTCGTGATCAGAGACACTTGTGGCTTTGATATCAGGTAGAGGGATACACCGAGGAGATAGTGCACGATTTTGAGGATCGACTCGAGACTATCTTCGAGAGGCAGGTTAACCGAGTGCATGTACTAGACTTTGAGGGATTGACTCCTAAAATGAGACATGATTTGGCCGAGAGGTTGAGGATGGTATATACTAGGGATGATTGGCAGGAGATATTTGTGAGTTACGCTTGGAGGAGGTTGATTGAGAAGTCTTAGTTTGAGCAAATTGATTCATATTTTTTGATTTGATTCACAAGTAAACATTATTTAATAGTGAATCAAATCTATAAATAAAAAATTTGATTCACAAATCATTGTTAAAATTGAGTTATGATAAAGATTCATTAAAACAGATGATTCAGTATTATAGTTATATCGCAAAATCGAGAGATTTTTAACATTGATTCAATATTTTTTACACATTTTGAATTAAAATTGCATTAAAATGAGTTCTACGCTTGAAAATTTTGAATCAAAGTTAAACATCTATCGTTTTTGAAAACCTTCTCAAAATAAAAACCTTCTCAATCGATCCAGCTTTCTAGCTCTAGGTTTGCATACTACCGAGGAGATGACAGAGGGCGGATTTGAGGCATACTGGTTGGGAAGTGAGAGAGTGATCCCCGATAAAGGGGATCTTAGTGATTACTGGATAGAGATTTCTTTTGACAAGGGCTTTTTGAGATCCGCTCCCTCTTATACATACATCAAAGATCCGTTGCAGAGGCTGTGCCACAGGTTGATCTCATACAACATTTCTGGGAGGGGCAGGCACCTAAAAATGTGACTGCCACTGACCTATTCTATCTACTTAGTATGGACCGAAGGACAGCTAACGTCTCATATTTATTAGCACAGTACTTGTTCAGGCACACTGAGGGGAGGAAGAGCGGTGCCAGGTTATCAAGAGGACATTTTATTGGACGTCTTGCTCATCACTTTGGTTTGGTCAGTGATGATGGGCTGAGAGGATTATCCGTTGTGACTAGTGAGTTACCATTGATTGACATGGGCGAGCTTGTTAAGCTCAACATCTATATGGAGGTAGGAGATGACTGGGCTAGGGTAGCTCAGGGCGGAAAGAGGCAGCCAGTTGCTGCGGCTGCTGCCCCAAGGGGTGTTGAGGATGCCTAAAGTGTTGATGAGGGTGCTCAGGCTGTTCCAGCACCCATACATGCACCACCACCACCACCTCCAGCTGCGGGTAGGACTATGGCCCAGAGATTAGGGAGACTTGAGGAGGAGATACAAGGGCTACTTCAGGATGTCAGGAGTTTGCGTGGACTTGTGGAGAGATCGATGACCGATCAGGGTAGATTCTCCACATGGATGATTAGCTGCATGATGTAGCTCATGAAGGCTAGCGGGCGTACTTATCAGGCATTCGATGAGACTTTTTGAGGGAGTTGCCCAGTGGTCTTCGAGAGATGCACTAGATAGAGGAACGACGGTGCCAGCACCTCCACAGCCCAGCAGGACGAGCAACAGCCAGACCCATGATCTCTCTACTCCTTATCTTTTTGTTTCTATCTTTTTTAGATTTATTATTCATGCCATGATGTATCTAACTTTAAACAGGTTCCCATTTTTTGTATATATGTTATGATGTGACATTTTGACTTGTTTATGCATGATAGAACAAGACTGGCAGTAAGTTCAGCACCATAGCTCGTTGGTAGATTACGAAACCTAGCACCCTATCCAAATTAAGAGCGGAATTGAGAGAGAGAGTATTTACAAGTGTGAAGGAAGCTGGAAGGAAAAAGTCTAACTTAAAGACTAGCTGAAAGAAAAGTGCTTCCCAGGAGACAACCCAGATTGTTATTTATTTTTATCGAGTCTGTCTTCCCAGACATCAATACAGCGTATCTGCTCCATACCATACGGCGTATTGAATGTCTGGACGTTATCAGTCATTTATTTTTATGCACTTTAAATATTATTGTCAGTTCTGTCTATACGGCGTATTCATGAATATGATACGGCGTATTCAATAGACTGACCCGTATTTAGATACTTTTCACAGGTTTCTCAATACGGCGTATTCTAGTTTATGGATACGGCGTATTGGTCTCCTGTACAGTTTATTTAGTTTATTAATTAACCGTAGGATACCCGAGATAGGATTTTCGCATGTTTTTCCTATATTTTGCACAGGATCTCACTGCAAAGAAATTGACAAAGTTGGTGAAGTATCGATCATCTAGAATCCTATGTGTGATTGTAGTTGATGAGGTGTCATTTTATACACTTTTTCGAGGTCGTTTAACCCCCAAAATCGTGCATTTATGCCTAAAATAGGTACTTAATCGTTCATTTTCAGGTATTTTGCATTTGGAAGACATTTGGAAGAATTACACGTGACTTGGGCTCATTTGGAGAAGAAACAGACAAGACTACAGATCTACACCAACATCTATAAAAAAATGTCTCTACAGTGGCTAGAGACGGCGTCACAAATACAACGTGACGCCGTCACCACGAAGATCAAGACAGCATCACCATATCTCACGACGGCATCACAGTACACGACCCAGCCCAATATCTAGAATATTCTATTCATAAAGGCATCACGATTAAAATGTGACGCCGTCACAACGTTTTTCCTATATATACAAACCCGAATTTAGGGTTTTGAGTGTGTAACTTTAGAATAAAAAGAGGGCACGAATCCTAGTTCGTTTAGCAGCTGTTAGGGACGACTTTAGGGCCTAAAATCCCTATTGTACTTCCTCCAACTCATATTTTAATCAAGTAAGGTTTACTTAATCATTCAATATGTCTATGTGTTATTTGATCTATCTATGCTCTTGCTTTACCTTTAACATGCTTGGCTAAACCTCCTATTGTATTTATTTATGATTGTATGAAACCTAGAATGTTGATCTTAGTGGTGTTGCTTCTTGTGATGGATGTGCACGTTAGGTCTTAGAAACCCAGCTTTTGTTTGTATCGCTATTGATATGTCTAGGGAAACGTGATTGTGTAGAAAGGATACCATCAGGTAAAGTCTTCATACTACCTTGCCCCCTAATATGGTTGATCCACTTTTAATATATTTCACATGCACTTAGTGTACTCCTAGGGGCCGTGTAACAGTCTTCATACTACCTTACGCGTGCGTTGCTCTAGCGACATACTAAGTAGATGGCGGGTTTATGTATTTCGTTCATGACTTAGGAAATAGTTACACATATCATCACAAGGGTGACAAGGTAACAACACTGGGAGAAGCAATCTAGGGAGTAATAAATGATTAAATAAACACAGTCTTTTATCTTATTGTTATCACCAAATTAGTTTAGATTTATATTTAGTTAATAGCTAAAATTAAACCTCCTCTCAAATATATGATTTACTCGCTTTCTATAAAATACAAAAACATAAAAATAATCTTCCTTCAACCCTTAGAATTCTGTTAGACCCTGATCAAGCCTTCCCAACCTATTCCTCGAGTGAACGATAACAACCCCCCCGAGTCTTGCCTATACTACTACTACAACGATTAGGTGCTCTGCCTAGGGAGTTGTAAAACTTCTTGTTGAAGTCTATCAACGACCGCATCAGGTACTTTTAAGAATATTAAGGACAATGCTCAACTTAAGTGTAGGGGAAAATAAGCCTTAGAAACTATTCCTTTAATTTCAATTTGCTTGTTCCTTAAAATGATGGGTAATATATTGAAACATAGCATAAAAAGGTACTTTTGACCAAAATTTAAATTTTTTTATGACACATACCGATGAAAACTAAGTATTAATAGCGTCTCATGGATAGGAATGTGTATGACTAGCACAAAAACCCTTAAAATTTCACCCAAAAAATGTAAGGTTCGCCTTTAGATCTATAGGAATTCGGGTATCCATTATTGATACCCATGATAATTTTACCTTTAGCTTGTTTGAGTTAAGGTTCGAATGCAGTCATATGTGTCTATTCCGTCATTATGGATGTGTATGTATGGTCTTTGTCGCCTTTTCTGGAACATTGGTATCAGTTTAAAATTATATGAGTGTACCGGTAGTGTATTAAATTTTTACATCTTGACACACAGAAAACTATACGACCTATATCTCTTTATATACTAGAGATATTAGGTTTGCAAAGGATAAGAACAAATAAAGATATTAATAAATCTTTTAATCATTTAAGTTTATCTTCAGAATCTTCAAAATCTTCCCATCATTTGAAGGAATTCTGTCCTTTGCCTTTTTAAGTCCTTCAAATCTTCTATGTTTTGTCTTACCAACTCAAATATAATTTCCAACAATCTTCCCCTAGTTGATAATTTTCCTGAAGCTAATATATACATGAAAGAATAGAACTATACCACCAAGGATCTACAAGTTGCAAATCATCTTTGTAACGCCTTCTTTCCCTTTTTGTCATAATTAAATAAAAGACTAAAGTATGCAACTTTGATTTCAAAACCACAAACCACTATCACACTTCTGATATAACATATCCTTCCATCCATGCTTTGATTGTATACTGACATAAGTTTCCTCCCCTCAAACAATGCTTTAAGGGATAAGAATTTGCTCAACAGTTGTAACTTTGGCTCTTATGTCATCCCAACAGTACTAACTTTTGCCTGGCAATAGTAATTTTTTGCCTAGTAGTATTAAGAGATATCTAACAGTATTAACTCAGTCTTCAATAATTATACAACAACATGCCTCTATCCATCACAAACACACTAGAAATGACTAGATAGACATGTGAGAATTCAAAAGGATCTATATTTATGCATAATTCATGAATAGAAGTCAAAAACTGATATAACAAAACATTATCTATCCCTCACCAATATCCTTCAGAGGTGAAGCATTCAACATCAAGTATTCAATATGCTTTACCTGCAAGTGATAGTCCATAGCCAGAAATACACAATCCAAAGTATTTTCTTTTTGACAGCATTAAGCATGACTAACAATTTTAACAAGCAGTTTTAAGTATAACTAGCAGTACTAATTGACAAGACTAACCGTACTAATCTTTTATAAAGACATAAAGAGATGTAGACATTTAAGAATAAGCATTCCAATACTTAAAGGACACAAGTATTGAAACCTTCCAGCATCAATACTTTTGTAAAGAAATCTGCAACATTATGAATAAGTATGAATTATAACCATTTTTTGAATTAACTTTTGAAGCATTGTGAATCTCTTATAAAATGATTGCCTAATCTCTATATGTTTTTTGTTTTAGAAAGTTGAACAGGATTTTCAATAATGCAAAAAGTACTCGTTAATGGTCAATATTAAATGGCAATATGCATGAAATTATACCCATAATCCAGCAATTGGTTTTGAATCCAGAGTATTTATCCACAGTAACTAGCAGCAGCTAGATATTCAGCTTCAGTTGTAGAGGTGGCGACCACAGTTTGCTTCTTGAACTACCAAGATATCAACCTGTTTCCCAAAAACTGACAACCTCCAGTTGTTGACTTCCTATCTTAGTTGTCCCTCCAGCATAGTCACTATCAGTATAAGCCAACTAGTCTCAAATGGAAATCCCCAAAATACCAAAGCCTAAGGTTGGTTTACCTTTTCAAATATCTAAAATTCTCTTTACACCTAGGAGAATGTGATGTCCCTTTTGAGTAACTTAAATCTGGCCTATATGTTGTGGAGATACATCAACAGACCCAAATCATAGATCGATAGAGATGTATAAAACATCAATCATCCATCTCCATCTTGACTAAAGCTTTGTCCAATCAACTAGAGTTGAAGCTGACTTCACATCTGTAGTTAAATATTCTTCAAATTCAGCTAACATATTTATCCTGACTGATAAATATACCCATCTTCCTTCTGCTGTACTTGTAATCCTAGAAAGAAAGTAAGTTCTCCCATAGAACTCATCTGAAACTTATCCTTTATAAGCAATGTCTGATCTATCTTCCCTCTTTTAAAACCATTGCCTAACAGATAGTTAGCCAAGGTTTTATACCATGCTCTGATACCAATTGTGAAGATCGTTTAAGCTCATCTAGGATATGTTTTACAGATAATATAAGTACGCAGCAGAATATAAAGAACAATATATTATCAAACAAGGTTTTTCTTCATTATCATTCCATACAAGCCCCAATTCTAGATGATCAATTCTAGAACAGTTACTCTAACTAGTAACAGGATCAATGAAACATTGATCTTGAGGCTACAACACTCATTCTAGGCGTTTACAATGAACCACACGCCTAGAACACACACACCTTTACTAGTCGACTACATTTTTCTGTGCACACAAAACTATGTGTCTATGATCTCTTTATATAGGGAGAGATCAAGACTTACAAAGGAAGATAAACATTAGACAAGTAAATCTTTTAAATATTTAGAGAATATCTTTTGTTATCTTTATCTTCTTAAGGAGATCTTCCAGAATCTACATATTCTCCACCAGCTTGTAGAATTCTTTAATGACATTTTTAGTCCTTTTGTTTCATTCT
This sequence comes from Tanacetum coccineum, assembly GCA_026074375.1. NCBI lineage: Eukaryota > Viridiplantae > Streptophyta > Magnoliopsida > Asterales > Asteraceae > Tanacetum > Tanacetum coccineum. The sequence goes on from BQNB010001053.1 coordinate 9,841, forward strand.
TTTATTTATTTTGTCTCAACAAATCAAGAATCTCAACAAAAACTAATTGTATAAAAGTTACTGTTCACATCAGATATATTTATTTTGAAAACATCATTAATTAGATAGAACTATTAATTATGAAGACGTGCTCGAAAGAATCACTAAAAACGAAGTTAAAACGAATAAGATACGACATTTACGAGTTTACGATGATTAGTTTTATAAAAATAATTTTATAAAAGTATATGAACAGTAAAAAGTATTGTTCACCAGGGGACTCAAAATACAAAAATGTAATATTTTGATATATCTTTCTAATACGAAAGCGTGGACATAAGAAACGGAATTAAAACGATAAAGTTACGCCATTTTTACTAAAGTAATATTTATAAATGTTTTTACTTTATAAATGTGATTTGACAAATACAATTAGATGGTGATGTAGCTATATAGAATTATATATGGTATTCGTGAATCAAAGTGCTTAGTACTCAAACGGCCTATATTTAATTAGGTTCCGTCATTATCGTGACGCATTTTCTGATATACTTTGTTAATCAATCACCCAAGGTGAGTTCATAGCCCCTTTTTCCATCTACTGGTATTACAAACTTTACGGGGTGAAATTACATGCTTGTTTTACTATGGACACAAGTGTTTTAAATTGTATGCTATCCAGATTATTGCCTGAATATTATTCCTAAGTTACTGCATTGCCATTTAAGTCCCTACCAAATCATGAACCGTTAATTGCTAATGTAGTAAGCGCAAGTGTTATGGATAGATTTATCGGGACTGACAATCCTCACCTAGAATTTCTAGTCACAATTTAGCCATGGTGCATTTAACATTTTGAGGAACTTGTAGGCTGTTTGGCAGACACCCTATATTTATTTTGTGGCACTGACAGTTAAGGTTTTGGGGTCATGAGCTTAGTGCAATAATACATGTTTTGGACTACTAAATCTGCTTCATAGTCTACCGTTACTTAAATCTTGTGGTCCACTCTTATATTGCTAAACCTATGAATTCACTCAACCATTGTGTTGACCTTTAGCATGTTTTAACTTCAAGGTCCTCAAGGAATTAAAAGTTTGGATGGGGAAGCTGCAGGAGAACGTTGAATTGGATTCTTTGTATTCTTTAAATTGGCAAAGACAAAGATTTTTGAAAAATGTATATGTTCAAGATAAGAGGTTTGATTTCAAAATGCTCAAACAGATTGTGTACAAGATACTGCTCAAAGGATGAAGCTTAAAAGATTGAAGGCAAGTACTGCTTAAATAACAAGACAGACTGATGCTTAACAAAGAAGACCAACGATCAAGAAACTTGAAGTCAAGCAAGTAGAATTCAAGTTAGGGGAGGATTGTTGGGAAATACAAGTCAAAAAGTCAAAGTACTGCTAAGTGAAAGATCAAAGTACTGCTAAATAGAAAGTCAAAGTACTGCCAGTCAAAGATCGAAGTACTGCCGTGGATATAGGAACTATAAAGTTTAAACGGTTGTTTTAGCATTTATCTTGTAACAGTTATTAGTGATAAGTATCAATTAGTGTTTATGATATACAAGGACTGTACATCTACTAGAGGTTATCCTTATGTTTATAAAAGGATCTCTAGGAAGATATTAGAAGATATAGAACAAACATAGAAAAACACTAAGTTGAGAATTATTAGTATTGTATTAGGGATCTGCAATTTAGGCAGATTCAAAAGGTTTATAAAAGAAATCGTTTGAGAAACTGTTGTGTGTTCTTCATAAGTACTGCCAACTAGATTCCGCATAGTTGACAGTATATCAGTGTTTCATTAAGGAATATCGATCTTACAGTTTTGATTCATGTACTAATGAGATTATTCAACGATATTGATGTTAAGATATGTATAAAATGAGTTTAGGTCTTGTTTAGGTCGTTTGGGTATGTTTGGGTAAAGAGGGAGTCATTTGAAATGAGCTAAAACTTTAAAAAGTTTGCTAAGTTTGTGAAAGTGTCATCTTGTAAAAGGTATAACTTGGTTATAAAATGAGCTTTTAGGGTGATTCTTGAACCTAACGATAAGTACTTTGAAAGATCTTTCCATCTCATATAATATGTCCTTCTGAAAATAAGTAAAAGTTAGTCAAAGTACGTTTGCATGATAGGTGTGTAAAACTGAAAAATAGTTGACAAGTTTTATGTGTTGAGTTCAAAAATTCATAACTAATTCATACTATGGTCTTTTTAAGTGATTCTACCTCTCAAAGTTAGATATATGTCTTAACTTTACATAAATATAAACACTTTGAAATGGAGACCACATATGGGTAATTATTTTGGCGTTTTGAAATGATGTGTCAAAACAGTCCCTTTTTCTAGATTTGGTCAAGTGTATTGTTTTGATTGTAAATTACGTATACTTGCAAATTGAGGTCTAAAAGTTGTTATGGAACTAATCTGGGATATAAAATTCATGTCACGTGAAACCTAGAACCCAAATTTATTTTTAAACTTATTTTATTGTTAGTGCAAGTCGATGTGTCTAGAACAGACCTTAAGTTTTTGTTATGATTAATTGGGTATGATAAACAGTTGGGAAAAATTTATAAAAATTTTCAGAGACTCTTAAGTCATTTTATTTAGTCTACCAGAAGGACAAAAGTTAGAAAAATAATTAACTTGGTAAAGTGTACACCCGAAATGACTCTAAAAATTTGGGCAGATTTTATGATTTTGTATAAATGAGTAAGAGCAACACTTGACTATAAAACTTGATAAAAGACATAATAATTATTATTTTATCGAGTTCGAGCATATCATTTAGAGTCTAATAAGTACTATTTGCTTGCCTTAGGTCGTAATTAGAAGGTGCACGTTTGAGGGGTCTCCTAGTTGTTATTCGTTGAACCATATTTGTACTCACTTCTCTTAATAGCTAAGGTGAGTTTCGTAGCCTCTTTTTTGCATAATGCCAATTACATAGTTTTTTCGAGGAATTGAAGGTTCTTTTTTATCCATGGACAAAGTTGAGACGCTAGTTTGGTGAAACGAGGATAGTACAATCGCATTTCCCTTTTTCGTATTTTTGTTCTTACTTTTGGTAAATGAAGTCTCACCACAGAAGATATGCATAATCAACCTTCTTGTTATTGTACATTCCCCACAAGATTTGAGCTTGAGAAAGACGAAGACTGTCGTAGGATGGTTTACCACTGAGATATTTGTTGATGATAGCAGCAAATGATCTCCAGGGTTGATGTAGCTTATTGACATTAACATCAGTGATCTTCCTTATTTCTCTAGAGTAACCAAGATTAGCTAGAAATGCAAGAATCTCCTTCTCAAGAGGTGGTTCACTTGAACTTCTCTATTACTAACTATTAGGGCAAAATTTGAAGAATGTCTCTGATTTGATCAAGTAGAATGTGCTTTTTGTTATTCATCTTGAATCTGACAGATCGGTTATGGAACATAAGCTGAGGCCTAGATATTCTTGCATATAGGAATATCTGTGAACATTAGCAGAATACTTGTTTGCCTGGTTGACAGGACGTGTGTTTTAACACATCATAGGACTTACTTTGTAGAGTTGTTCCGTGGATGTGACATCGAGCTTAATCGAAGATTACATATACCAATCTTAAAATCGGTTGGCAGGCGCTAACTAAGGAATCATCCAAAGCGTATCTGAACTGCTATTGGGATTTCCATGAGTCTATGTTAGAAAGAGTGAGTGCAGTTTAATAATGGGACACAATTATTATGCATGAGAACCTTTATTAATGGTTAGAAATTTTTAGGATAGATCCTTCTTAGATAGACTAATAAACGTTGAGCAAAGGCAACTATTGTAATAACTAAGTGGATTGTAGATAGCCTTGGTATTTGTCTAAGGCTTGTATTGTCTATTGTTAAAACTAAAGAGACTTCATTTAATTTATACATGTAGCATTGGAAAAAAGTTGATTTGTGGTGTTAAGTCGAAATCTGGTTAAGGTGTTGAAAACATCTTAACTCGTTCTGTCCTCAAAGAAACACCTCGATCGGTTTGCACTAAATATCACTCGTTCGCTCTATATAGACAGACACTCGTTCGGTTCATGTTATCAATCACTCGTTCGATCCTCACGATCAGTCACTCGTTCGGTCATTGTTATCAATCACTGCGGTCTCCATATCAGTCACTCGTTCGGTCATTGTTATCAATCATCTTCGGTACTCACTTTCAGGTCAATAGTCGGTACAGGTGATCAAATCACTGTTCGGTCCTAACTATCAGTCACCGTTCGGTCCATGTTATCATCAACTCGTTCGGTCAATGTTATATTCTATCGGTCGGTCATCTACTTTGCAGTCACTCGTTCTGTCCACGGTTAAATAAAATCACTCGTTCGATCCTCCTTTAAATCGTTCGGGGTCCACACTATGTGACACTGATTCGGTCATTGCTGATGACTATGTTCGGTTCTCACTTAAATGTTCATTCGTTTCGATCTCTTAGGTTTGACTATCGAATTCATTATTTAACCAAATAACATAAGACTAGATTAGTGACTGATCAAACAATTATTTGTTAGAAGCCAACCGTATTGCATTCATGTTTTGAGTTTGGTTGATGAGGTTTTATCATCTAACGAGCAACAATACACCACATAGACAATCGAGAAAAGAAAAAAAAGGAACTAACACTAGATGAGATGAACATGACATAACATAATATTGCTATCCCACACATAACTCCTAACATTCATACAACATATAGCACAACCCTAATTTTCGAGCACAAAATCAATCAAGTACACATTGAAATTAAATCTAATGACAAAACTGTATTAATATATTGTTCTACACTCCAATCTGAGCAAAACGCCTCATTCAATTTGAGTTTTTATCTTGCTTCGATTTTGATGAACCCTAATTTTGAAGTTAGGGTTGATCGAGATCAAACCACCATGAAAACACAATTCGAATAGGATATGACCTTTTTGAAGTGTAAGGAACGATTTATAAAGAGTACCTTAATCTTGATATGATCTTGAGAAGAAGGATTAAAGGGTGCGATTTGAGTGTGTGTACGTGTGTGTGTGTTTGAGTGTGTGAACAGTGATGGGGACGGGGTGGGATGGAAAAGTTTTAAACCAAAATTATTATTAACACTTTAGGCCCCTCATGATTACTCAACTATTAATTTTGCCAAGTAAGTTTTATAAGGTGTATTCAAGTTAAACAATTAGCACTTTTGGTCCCTAAAGTTTTATACTCGCACACCTATAGACTTAAATTAGCAAACTACACCCTAAAGGCATAAACAAGTAACACATAAGGCACAAGCAAGCTAAACTTAATTAACTTTCTATTGTTTAAAAACCTTTTCCCTTTATAAACTCATTTTATCAAGACGAAGAGATTTGACATTCTCTCCCCCTCAAACAATGACCCATTTTCTATTTAAAGAGCTGTAGTCGTTGTTTGAGAAGTCAAATGTATCTTTGAAAATTATTTTCAGATGATGGAATGATTTTATATGTGACAATACAACAAACACCAAAATAAATAAGATTTCTCTTATTTATACACATAAATGCACTGAAGCGTACATTTATGTAAATATACGAAGCACAGGTTGTGATGCAAAGTATTCACAAGCCTTTGCATGGTCATAAAGTAAACCAAGCCCGAGAATAAATTCCCGTTGTTAGGAACAACTGTCTTTTTGGCGACATGTTTTCCTTAGGGTGAAAAGCGGGTTACTATCTGAAATAATAGCAAGCCATTTGGCATGTTTTGAAAACATTTGAAACTTCTGCTCGAACTTCATTTACAGGCTCGTATCATTGTTGAATGACATTTCTAAGACCGTAAATGTTATCGATTTTTAGAAGACATGCCTTTTGAAAATTTCTTTTTGAATTTTTCTCATTTTTTAATTTTGTATTTTGTTTTTGAAAAAATTTATATAAAAAGAAAATATTTTTGGTTTTTCTGAGTTATATTATATACATATGATACAAAGGATATTCGAATAGGTACCACCACTATTCGTCATGTCTTTCTGCTCCAACTTTTTTAGATCTCCGACATAAAACTTCTCATACCAGTCTTGTTGATTAGTAATTCAATTCTTTTCTCGGCCAATTTAAGAGCTTAGTGAAGATGCTCACGCCAATTGATACTCCGTTATATTGACAATGTAAATTTCGATCACACCATTTTCAACATGCTCCTTGATGAAGTGTATTGATGTCTATATTGTTTGGATCTGGTTTGTTGACGTTGTTGCAGATAAGGCAATAGCGCTTTTGTTATCACCTGTACATTGGATTTTATTGATCCAAAGCATAGTCGGTAAGCTGTATCTCATCCTAAGGACTTGAGCACAAACAACGGACATAAAGATGCAAATATTCAGCTTCCGTACTCGATATCGCAGCGCTTTTCTGCCTTTTAGGGATGACCAGCTCACAAGTCTCTCATCCACAAATACGCGAGGTCTATATACTGCCAGATGTGTTACGGTCGGTGTATCTTGACAACCAGCTATGATCCGATCTGCAATTGCTGTTTGATGCCAAAGGAGAATACTTCGGATACCAAAGTCCCCGTTGTACGGTTCCGTTAGATACCGAAAGATCCTTTTTACCGCATTTATGTGCTTTTTGGTAGGGCCGAGCCTGTTCGGGCACTACATGCTATATAGCAAATTCTAGGTCAGGTTATGGCTGTAAGATAAGGGAGAAAGGGGGGGACGTATAAGGGGTGGGCGGAGGGGGCTGGAGGAGTGGTGAGGATGCAATTCATAACCACAATTTGTGTGAACGGGGGATCTACAACTTTCCTTCTTTATCATCATCCAGGTTGGAGTTCTCCACCATGGGAGTATCCATTGAGTCACAAGATTCAAAGCCATATATCTTTAGTGATTCAGGATATTTAGAATTGGTTTATGAGATGCCTCTGGGGACTTTAGAAATCTGGTAGTCCTTATGAAAAATGATGATTTTACCCATCATCGGACCATCTTGGAATTTTGAACACATGATTTTTAGCGAATAGTTCACAAAAGTTCAGTAGGTAGATGCAGCAAAGATTATATCATCGACATATATTTGTAACCAGTAGTAGTTCCTTGCCTTCTACTACGGATGAATAGAGTAGATCCACCGAGCCTTTGTGAGAGTCATTGTTGATATAAGGATTGAAGAAAACATTTCATACCACGCGAGTGGAGCTTGTTTAACCCATAAAGAGCTTTCTTAAGCTTGTACTACGTAGTTTGGTTTATGGATCACAAATCCGTCACGGTTGGCTAACATAACTTATTCCCGCAGATTACCTTCAGAAATCAGTCTTCACATCCATTTGATAGCTCATCACTCACAAAACCTACTCGACCATGTTTTATGTGCAGCAAACGCTAGAAAAATGTAGTTTTTTACCTTTATCCTTGCAACCGGGATTGCGGAAGGTCTCTTCAAAAATCGATTCACTCTTCTTGGCGATAACCATGTTTGACGACAATGAGCCTTGTTTTTCTGAATACCTCGTTAATCATCAAGCCTTTAACCTCGTATAGATCCATTAAGGGGTGATGACAACATGCTTTTTCAGGTGGAGGAACAAGTTCCCAACTTCCAGACGTCAAATCATGATGTTCCTTTGCATAGCTTCAATACAACATGCTTGAGTTTATGCCGTTTTGTAGTTCTTAGGTAATCGACTGATGTGTGAAATAGGGAACATTTCCTGTAGCAGATAGAAAGGCTTGTTCATGGAGTTGTCAGTTGTTCAGTCGACGTGGACACTGGTCTGCTCGGAGTGCACCACATTTTTATTCTCAAGTGCGAGTATTCCTGAGATCTTTTGCTATTGTGTGTTAGGAAACTTGGTGACGGGGGGTAGGCCACTATGGTATGAATAACATGATGAGGTGGCATGGTTCAGATGTTATCTTTGGATTTGGGATATTCAACATAAGTTTGGATCATGTATCCCCTATTAGTGTGCAGTCTTCTATATCTGTTATCATTCTTCATCAGAATGTGAATATTATAGGAGTTTGAGTTTCTTGTGTTGTATGAGAGTTACTTGGTGATGGTGCATCTTGATCAACTATAGTTGAGGAAGGTGAGACAGTTGATACAACATGTTCAGGTACAACTGCTTCAGGAATAGGAGCAATGACTTTTGGTGCTTGTAAATCAACATAAGGTGGGGGATTAAGTGACTCATCAAACATTGGTTGAAACAACAAATCCCAATCAGATCTCGAAGGTAGGTACAAATGCGTGTTGAAGATGGAGTGGTTTGGACCTACGAGTCCCTGAACTGATTGTTACTAGGAGTCATTTTCATGAAGTGCGGGTCCGGGTCATTGAACTGCTGTGTTCAGAAGCTTCACGGTCTGCTCATCATAAGTCAAATCATGAATGCGTTTTTAATTATGCGTCTGGTACGTTTCTATTGTAAATCCGGATGTTTATTTGTATGTGACATAGCCAATGAAAATACAATGTCAGCCTTCGGTATGTAATACTTGCCCAAATTCTCGCAATCTTATTTGGGTAGCAAAGTTGCACCATAACACATAAAGATAGGGATAGATCGAGGTGACGGTTTTGTTCATGTATAAAAGCTGTATTATGGTGTCCCCTCCTTTACCATGACGACAGGCTCTCTTGCGAACGATTTTAGGGTTATAACAGGTTGTGGCAACTGCCCGCTCGGACCCATAGAAAATATTAATGGCTTTTTGCATAAAATGAACTTAGTGCGGGCTGCTCTCAATTAGTGTATTGATTTCGTCTTTTCAACCACACCATTTTGCTGATGTTCGCAGTGCGTTGCAACTGATGTTTTTGGAGATGCCAACTTCTCATAATATTCATCGCTTTAATTGTCTGATTAACAAACTCAAGTTCCATGTATCTATTTTGATGCCCGCCAGTAACGGTTTTCCTTTAAGCCCGTACTTGGGATATCTTCAAATGTTGATTAATATAAGATGGTGTTCATCTTTTGATCACAAACAGTTTTACCCATGTAAATAAATCAGCGAGTACGTCGTCGTCAATATCAAAGATGATATTATCTTTCATTGACACTCGCCGACACACCGCATTGGACCACACAGATCCATATGACCATATAGATAGGAGTCTTTTCTCTTCGATTGGTGTCCTCTGATTTGGGTTTGTGGGGTTTCTATTGAACTTGTTGCTAATGCACTTGCAGATAATTATTGTGATCCTTTTCAACTTGAGCTATAGGGAGACACTCAGACAAGTCTATTTCTTGCCAGTATGATTGATAGCACACACGCAAAGTTCAAGTGACGTAGCCGACGATGCTGCATAACCAAGATCTGGTTTTAGACGCCTTTGACGTTAGACAAATGGGTGTGAGTTACCCCATTATATTTCCCAATGTGAGAGTGTATAATATTATCCACCAGATGATCCGTCATATATAAATCAACACATTTAGATTGCGAATCATAATGAAGCTTGTGTGCTTGATCGAAAGCCACGTTTGGGATTATGAATCAACATAATGGTCCCACCGAAATAGATTATGCCCAAGTCCTTCAACATAATAAACCCTTAAAATAGTTAACATTCCCAATCTGATAGTCTCCATATACCCATTATCTTTGCAACTTGATCATTTCCGAATTTGATGCCTGCCTAAGAATGTACTGATGAAATTGGTGAGCCCTAAGAAGCCGATCTCTCCGACTCATGCTGTTCGAGCAACCGGAGTCCAAATACCATAAGGACGGATTGGACAAACCTGCATTCATTCAAGAGAAGTAGATGGGTTATTTTGTTTTTGTGGATCCTAGGATTTACTTGGGTTCTTGCTTTGTTAGCAGGCGCCATTGGTTTATAACCTTAGGTTTTGCCTAAAGCAGGGACTACTCAGTAAGTATTCTTATTCTTCCTAGGTTTCCTTGAGTATACCAATTTAACCACAGGTTTGGGTGATTCAGATTCTAGAACTATTAGTTTCCTAGAAGGCACTTCATTAGTAGTGGTAATCCTAGTTAAGGGGCCACGCCATTTCCTTATAATAGTGACCTAGTGATCTCTTATCAGCTCTATAATTCCCGTCCTTATTCTCTCTTCCCGACCGCGTGTAGGTCTCCAAATATATCCTATCTTAGTGAACACTTTTCTTGTTGGTTTCTAAATATCTTTCTTAGATTTTCTCTTCTTAGGTTTAGCACAAAATTTCACATCATTCATAGAATTAGAAATACACAAATTATCAGAAGACATGCAATCATCACTGTTAATACAGACATAATCAGAATTATCATGTTTCTTGGAATTCTGCACTGACGCAGTTCCCATTAACTTTTAACAGTTACCATTCCTTTTATTTCAAACTAGATGTAACATTCATTGGGTGAGCTTTCTAATTAATTCTAAGTCGAATTACTTCTTGCGTATTTTGTTTGCCAGAATAGCTATTCTTCCTGGTATTGCCTGAAGGCTTTGTGATCCGCTTTAGCACTAGTAGAAAGTCTTACCTCTTGTAGAATGCAACACACGTTTTTGTTAGAGAACTATGTTTGCATTTCGAGTCGGTTTTTGTGTTTTCTTGTGGATGTGAGTGATTTGGCCAAACCTAACATTCTTGTCCTTTTTCATCGGTGTGTGACCTCACAATAATTGAAGATCCAAAATTGTTGATGCCGGGCAAAAAGATCTACTTATGTGCTGAAAGCAAATCCTGAATTGACTTTGGGTTACCTAAAGGCCAGATCCTGAAAAGTGAAAATCTTGAGGATAATTAGCTTTGTACAGTTCGACTATATCCCTAAGAACCAAAGCTTCTTCTTGAGTTGTGTTTAATATAGGCGGATGTGAGCCAGTCTTTTATTTAACAATTTGGAGCGTGATTGAGTTCCTATCATTAATCCTCTTTTAGACACATTTGGCTATCATACAGAGTGGGTATTCAATAGCCTCCTTATCTACAGCTTTTCCTTTAAGTTTCCTTAACTCATTTTTTAGAGGCTGCTCTTTTGACCCAAACCTGGTTCCAGTAGTTTTGCATTTAAATCAGAAATTTCCCCAGACTTGTATATTTTACTTGCTTTTGATTTAATCGCCAACAATTGTTTGTTGATTGAACACGTTTTGGTGTTAATCGAGTCATAAAGTTGTTATAAGTCTGCTTTCAAATGCTCTATTCTCAGCCAACATAGTTTTGTTACTCTATGTTCCAATTCAATGTTAAGAGTCTCAATTTCATCCATGTCCATTTTGACTTTGCTATCATCCACATTTCCTTTTAAGGACTTAATTTGCTCTTTCAACTTGACAATGACTGTGTCTTTCGCTTGAGACTGAGCTCTTAATTCACTTAATTCAAACATAACTGAAGCTAAATCTGGGTGCCATTATCGATTTAAATCACTGTGTTTTCTTGGTTGAAATATTTCTTGATTAAGTTGAGAATCAGCTTCCAAGTGGTTGCCAATGTTTTTCAATGAGTCGTTAATATACTTCTTAAAAAGTTTATCGTATATGATTTTCATTTTTATCAACAAAATCCTTTTTGTTAGAGAAGCTCACTCTTGAGTTCGTGAACTTTTGAATTCATTCATAGTTTCACAACCATCATTCGCAAAAAAATTTCAATAAAAGTTTTTTACAATCATCTAATGATCAATGGCTTGTGTCAAGAGTCGTTCATTTTCACTTCAATAACTATGATTCATTTTAACTTTGATAGTTCTGGACTCAAGCAATGTTGTTCGACAGCCTGTTCCTATTTGATAAAAGACTTTTGGACCATCGGCATATGTTCTTCAACCAAGTATTGATTGAAGTTATTGCAAGATATATTTTAATTCTTTTTTTTCTATTAACGGAATGATTTCATCTCGAAAACAAGCCTTTGTATGTTCAAACCCCCACGTGCCCTCAGTGATAGCTGTGGCAGTGGTTCTTTCTTTGACAACCAGATCAAAGCCAGTAAGATAGCGTTTGAGCTCTTTCAAGCTAGTATACACCATACTTACTTTTGGAAGTTCTTTTGGAACCTCAACTTTGATGGTTGTGGAAGAATGAGATGGGTCTTAAAGATAGGATTCCCGAAGGTCGATTTCCAATAGGGCATGTTCACTATATAAATCAGATGATCGAACAAATAATAACGTTTTATTGTAATCGTTATTAAGAATAGCATAATTAATTGGTTTAGTGTTCACGTTATGTTTTACAACCAATGGATCTTGTTCTTTCAAAAGCATTTTTGAACGACTCTCTTCACAACGCATTAATGTCTCATCAGAATCAGGAATCACAATAGTATCCATTTTAAGAATGACATTCCCGTCATACAGTTTTGGCTTTGACTCCCGAACTTTCTTCAGATAGAAAGGTTTTTCAAAACCTAATAGCTTGATTTCGTGGAAGTGATCATAACAAATTTTCTGGATTTAGTCTTCTTTTTGATCAGTTTGGCCAGACTTGATCTTGTTGAAAATGTGATATATCAAGTTGCTAATTTTTCTTTTTTAATGCAATTTCTCTATAATCAATATTTCTGTTTTCTTCCATATTTAAATCATTTTGTGATCAGAAACTGTTTTAATTAAAGAATCCTTTTCTATGCCACCTGTATCAAAATGAGTTTGCCATTAAGTTGTACAATCTCGGCCATACTGCTTCATTTGATCCTGAAAAACTTTTTCAACTTTTGCATTTCTTTAAAATCTTTAAATATCTTCTTCTTTTCATCTGTTAAGACTCGGTAGTACAAAGCCTTTATTGGCACGTTTATATTCCGATTAACATTAGGGCCAGTTGCATACATTGCGGTAATTTAATTGTTCAAACATAGATAATATCAGGACATCTTGTTAAGCTGATGATTTAGAATTCTGGATACAGTTAAATTTCCTGTGGTGTTTTCATCAGATACTCTGAGAAAAGGGGTAATGATTATTGCCTATCATGGTTAGTTATCAGTTTCTGCTTGACTCACATCTTTAGACTGTTCAGATAGGAGGACCATTATCTACTCACTTTGATTGGAATAAATCATAGGTAAATTTAGGGATTGTGGCTACCTCAGTGATTGCCCATACTTAGAGCTATTATGCGAATAGATTCGCCAATGAGATCAATCTCTGGCCCTGAGTTGAGTTCATCTCAATCAGATTCATTTGCATCCAGATCTATCGGCTTGATAAGCTCAGCCCATTATGGGTAATGACAGTATGTGTGGTCTTGAGTGGTTAGGAAGTCCATGGAATCTGCCCAAAAATGCCCTTTTTCTTCCTATGTTAAAACTTGACCACTAGCTTTAAGCTTGAACCATCAACACTTTTATCATTGAACCACGTTCATTCCCTTCTGTTCCTTTTTAGCTTTAGATACACTACTTGGCAATAGACCCTCCCTTGCACTTGCTAACAAATGACAGTCCGGTTGTTTCCACGTGTTGCTTCCACTTTTGCTACGGTGTGTCTGTATTTTCTCGTCTGCCTTTCCTGTCAGCCATAAAGTAGTTTGTCTCCCCATGTACAGGTTGCACCAGTTACTTTTCCATCATTGATGGTTGCTTGTTGACGAGGGTTTGTCGACAGTCCTTAGCCTGATTGTTTGGTGGTTTGGATACCTGGGATGTGACAACACGAGCAGTTATGAATGACATCATGTGATTGATCGCATCAATGGTTCATCCCCTTTCTAATAACTACTATAGGAACAATTAGACGGTATAGACTCGGTTGGGAAAATCAGATTGTTAAAGTTGGTTGTCAAGTGTGTAGGGAGCTTTTTCCAATTGTGGGAATGGATGATTGTGAAGAATAAACGTTGTTGGTGAACTGGAAGACACTTTGATATCATCTTGATGCCGATTAAGTGATTGAAAGAGGTCTGTTGATATTGACTGGTTGTGTTGTGAATTGTTGAGTCTGTTAAGGTGTACAACTGTTTGAAGTCGTGTATATGGTGAAACATGATGTTGAAGTTGAGAGTTCGTGGAGGAGAGTGTGTAATTGAGATTGATAAGTTGACGGAGCAGGTAATTGGTGAGATGCATCTAAAGGCCAGTGGATCGATAGTTACGTTCATGCATCAAACGATCTTCATTTGCATGTCTTTATGGTGCCTTGCAGGTAAGCCATGAAGTGATCAACATTGGGTTAGTATGCATTGTCTTTGACCAATTTAACATCAGTAACAAATTTGCTCCTATTATCAGGAAGAGTGTTAAAAACTTAGGTGTTAACTTGAACGAAATATGCTCCAATGGATCTTTGTAGATGTTCCACCCCCCCCCCAAAAAAAAAAAATAAAAAATATAAAAAAATATTAAAAATAAAAAAAAAATAAATTCCCCCCCCCATTTATATCATTGAGTAGCATGAGTGAACCTCATGTTGTTCTCGTGTAAACTGTATCTATCCTCTTCTTGTAAGTGAACTTATCGAATTCATCATACATGCTTGCATCTCTAGTTCTGGTTTCGTTAACGTCGTTCCTTTGCATTCAGCAGTTTAATCTTCTCCCAAAGATCTATTTGCAACACCTGATGTTGACTCCAAAGAGCATAGATTTCAGTTGGAAGGCCTTGGAGAATGATGTTTATTGATTTGATGTCATAATCAGCTTGAATGGATTCAACGGGAGTCAGTTCAACATATTGCTTAAGCCTTGTTACTCCATCCTCAGTGATTGAAGGCCAAACAAGTGGTCCTTTTTCAACAGAGGCAAGAATCATTCTTCCATGTGGTCTATTCATCATATATAGTTCCATTATGCTTTTCCATGAATCATACTGTAAAACCTAAAAATCTCAACAAGTGTAGAATTACCAAAATACCCCTAATGAAGAAAATTACATAAAAGCATGCATAAATTTCATTTTAATTATAGAAATTATGAAAATACAACATATGACAATTATGAAATTTATGTAAGATTAAAATACCTTATATTATATATGAAAAATAATTAATAATTATGTATATATATATATTAGCCGAAAATATTAATATTTATGTATTTATACTTTACAAATTAATATAAAATAAATATGGATAATTACAAAATAAATATTGGCAAGTTAAAAATTAGATTTAGTCCATTTTTAAAATCCCATAATTTCGGCCAAATAATTGATACATATCTTTTATACATTTTATTTGTTAAATCCTAAAACAAAAACACACCGAAAACCCTGGAAATTAAAAGAAGGCATGACTCAAACGGCACAAGAATTTTTCAGAGCCTAGACACGAATTTTCTAAAGGTGCTTTTATAAGGTCATGGATCGTGGGAAATATTATTGGAAAGATTGTTTAAGGCCTTGGTTCCGAAATCCGTGGGAATTAATTTGGCTTCGTAAAAACAAATTAGTGAGTTATAATTTGAAAAATCACCAAGCGTTCATCAAGGGTATTTTTGTATCTCTTTTTTCATCATATTATTTCGTTCTTTGACTTAAGAAAATTCTCATGCCATCGTTATTTTGGTCGAATATAATTAAAACATGTTGATAATCTAATTTTTAGCTTTTAGTTATGCTAATCGGCATTTATAATATTTGTAAAATTGATTTTATTTTTTTCTACGGTTTTTTATATCATGATTTTGCACCTCATGAAAATTGTTCGATAATTTTTATAGAGGCTCAAATAATTCATTTGGTTTATTTGTGTTTGAGCCTATTGCCGAAATTAAAGGAAAAAGGAAAAGAAAATAAAATTAGGGTTAGGGATTTAATAATTTCTAGGTTCTTTTAATGACCTATTATTGCTAATAAAAATTGGAGAATTGTCTAAATCTTTAATACGTTTGGGGAAAAATTTTAATTAGGTGTTTTAGTGATTTATTGATTAGACCCGAAATGATTTTAAAAGTTTAAGGACGTGGATTTGTAATTTCTAAAACTAGGGATGGTCGTATTTTTAGATAATGTTATTATAATTGTTTATATTCTGTATTTAAAATAATGTTGGGGGGTATTTAAATGTTCATTATTGTTTTTATTTTGGATTTTAAAATGGTTAATTACATCATAATAAGTAATTAGAAATTAATTAACTAAAATAGAGGGCTGAAATTGTAATTCTGAAAAGTGGGAAGGGTTTGGTAAGTTATTTAATTGTAATAAAGTTATGAATTTGTATATTTGAATCTATTAAGGACTTGTTTTGTAATTATGGTTAATTATATGATATTGTTTTTATATTCTATTAATAAACAAGAAAGGTGCCCTAATATGTAAATTGTGTAAAATTAAGGGTTTGACTTGCTATAAATACGGGAAATGGCCGAAGGTTTTAATCTGAATAAAATGTGATGAAACTTTGCTATTTACTACTTTTAACCTTGCAAAATTGTTGTGATTTTTGTATATTAAACCCTAAAATATGGCAGAGTTGTCATATTTAACCCTGAACTTGAAGGTTGACATGTTAAGTCCATAAGCTATTCTCAAAATACTCTTAATAGAATTCTCAAATGATGAATATTACTAAAATTGGAAAGTTACTAAAATGGAAACTTACTAAAAATGGAAAAGTTACTAAAAATGGACACGATACCCTAAAAATAGAAAGTTTACTTAAGATGATCTTGTTTGTAATTCGATTTATCTTTTCTTTAGGTTCGGTTCAAGATGGAGTGATTTTGATTTCCTGTGGTGTTTTCTTTGAGTATTGCTTTGCTTGAATAACGTACAGATATTCTGACCTTATCGATTAAGGTTTATCAATGACAGCTATTCCTCTCTAATCTTTGCCCGTGTACTTATCGTGATTGGCTACATGTGCTCTGAGCCTTTTAACTTGGTTCTCTTTAGTTGATATGTTATTATGCTTCCAGTTTCGAACCCCTGCCTTATGCTACCTTTTGATATCTGAAACCTTTGACATTGAACCTTTGCGTATGTCCATTTGAAATGAACTTTGATATAAATACGACTTTGCTTTTTGAACCTTCAGTTAGAGACCCGAGCCTTTATTTGGTTTTCATAGACCCATGAAAGGTAACATGGCTCTGTCATTGTATGCCACTTTGCATGACTCATGAGTGGCGTGTGGTGATTTCTCACACCGTTCCCCCATTTGTATTATATGCCGCATTATGAAGATTAATTATTTGTTTAAGCGGAGCGTTATGGATGCATCCTAGATTGTTTTGTATTCGTTGGATTATGACTCATTTTGATATATGGCCATATTTGGTGATGATTGTCATGGGTTCAGTTCCACGTCTTTCATCAATTTTGCGAGCTCGCGACTCCATGGTTACTATGATAGTGATTTGTTTGGCGCTGGTAATTGGACTTGATTTTGATTTTCTTTCTTCATCTTACCTTACACTATGAATTGGACTTCTTGATTTATCTTACCTTACATTTGTATTCCTTTTACAATGTCTCTTATGGTTCCTTTGCACTTTTTACGTATCCTGTGACTTTCCATTATTTTTGCCATCTCGATTATTATATATTGTTCACTAGGCTTTGTAAGCTCAAAGTCGCACTTTCATTTTCCTGCTGGCAGGTACTAAGCATAGGAGCTGAGGTTGCTTTGGGTTATGAGTGCTGGAGGTGCTGGACTTACCTCTAGAGATCTTAGTTTTGATTTATGATTTGTTTTTTTCAAGACATTCGTTCTATTTCGTAGTTATTTCGTCCATTGGATCATATGTTTGTCCTTTGCCAGAACTTATGTACCTTGTCATTGAGTTGACTTATTTTCCTTTGGTTATTTATTTTGAGAATTGCTGTTTATGCTTGTGTTATGATTATGTTTGACCTTTGATTGCTCACACCATATTTGAATAATACTTCTACCCTTTTGGGTTCGGGTCGTTACAATTACAAGTGTTTTTCCAAGCATCGGTGGTTTGTTTGTCTCCTCCAGAAAAGAAGTAACTTATCGGCTTAAGAGTCGTCATTGTAGGGTATCAATAAGATTAGCAATTTGATAGATCGGTGGTAGAAAGAAATTGTGTTTGGTTATGTGTTTGTGAGTCTTGAAAATGAAACTACACGGGATCTTTACACATTCTTGACAAAACCAGGAATACAATTGTTAATGCTTTCACGGGCATATCTTTTACAAGTCAAAGATAAATAACCGTTTATAATTTATTTTTAATTTGGGGAATGTGAGTTTTACTTGGTTCGGATACCAAGAGATTTACTTGTTCCGGTCCAAGCTTGTTCGGGCTCTACTTGTTCGGTTCAATCTAGAATTATGTTCGAGATCCAATGCTGGTTTCGGTTCCAATATAAGATAATTCTAGTCTTGGGCCAAGCTTGGCGGACTCTACTTCGTTCAGGTATTTCATCTAGATTTTATAGTTCGGTCCAATTCCATATGTCTGGTTCGGTTCCCAATAAGAAGTTCTTGTTCGGTCTACTTGCTGGTGCGGTTCCTTATATAGAATACTAGTGAGAGGTTCCTTTCTTGAGCTCATTCGGTTCAAACTAGAATCTTCTAGTTCGGTGATCTCGATCGGTTATCTAGTTTGGTTGACTTGTTCGGCTTACTCGTTCGGTCACCTTGTTCGGTCTTACTCGTTCGGTCCCAACTACTACGAAACTCAAATTTTCAAAACTCAAAAAAGACATATTTTAAGGGTTTTTAGCAAAAAATTCTTGTATAACTAGTGTTACTAACCCTATAGGAACAATAAATATGAAAACTTTAAGGTTTTTAAGCCAAAAAATTTGAATCACTATTTTGCTCTTTGTAAAGGTTTTTGAACACAAATCAAACACAAAAACTAAACACACCACTCCATGGCTCTTGATACCAATTGTAGAAACATGTAATCTTATGATCAAACCAAGAACAAGAGTGAGATGTGGGTTGTGATGTTAGAGAGAAAGAATGGATGGAATGGATGATGTTTATTAGATGGAATGTAACAAATGGAACAACCAACCCCTCTCCAAGGCTAGGAGAGGGTTTATATAGTACATGGATGGCCCGCCATGGGCTATGATGGGCTACCCATGGGTCTTGGGCCGGACTAGATTACTAATCTAATTATTACATAAACTACGAGCTAAGACTATTACAACTTGGAAGTGACTGACACTTTTTGTGTTTCCAACAAATGATGAGGAATATGCAATGGCCGTAGGGATTTCAAGAAATTTATTTAGAAGAAGAGGCAAGTTTGTCCGACAACCTTTTGATGACAAAAAGAACATACCCAAAAAATCAAGGAAAGAAAATGGGACCGAAGATCGAAAGGATGCTAATTGTGGTGATCCAAAATCACTTCATCGCGATTTCCCTAAAACTATTCCGGTGAACAAAAGGCTATTAATTCGTTGACTGTCGATGTTGGTGCCGATATGGAGATGACTCAAAGAATAGAAGAGATTTGTCTCATGTGGTCACTCAATAACGATGGTACTATCCGATTATCTTTACTATAGTTAGTTCATCTTTGTTAGATAGTCGAATCTAGGCAACAAAATGAGTATGACCATAACTTGGTCAAATTTAGTCTTCAGGATAATTAACAAAAACAAAACGTCCTAATAAGGCTAATAATGAATCCTCAAAAAGACACATTACACGCAACATAAAACCAAGTAGCTCATATTAGAAAAATGGGTTAAGAAAAAATAGTAGCCAATTATGAATGCTTGTGATAACTTAGATATAGAAGTGTTTTAACTCTCTAAAACTAAACTAGTTAGTTTCAGGCTATAGTTGTCCATCTTTACAAAAAAGGTCTGAAATGTCAAAAACCGTCATTAAGACAAAGTGTGGAGTTAGGTTACACCAGAGAGATAATAGCTTCCTATCAGAAACACTAAAATCAAAAATATAGGAGATCAAATTAAAAGTCTCTTGTAGAAAACGGGCTTGCTAGGTGCCATATTCAACAATCAGCAACGGCTAGCTTCAATAAGCAACAGCACCGGCTGTCTGATGACAGTTTGCAAGAGGAAAAGAAAGAGAGACTTAAAAACAACATATTTAAACAATATGACTCGTGTTTATTCACCCTAAAAAGTTTATGTTAGGCTGCACCAAAAGGTTACAAACAATCCACCCAAATCTAAAACTTGGTCAGCAGGACATGGAAAAAGTAAAATACAAACGACCTCCTAAAACGACCCAATAAGTGACCTAGTGCCCTATACCCAAAATAGCGATTATCGCATCCAAGTAGTTTGGAACTATGGAACACAACTGAACAACAGTTTCCAACATCCTTGTATTATAAATGGGGTCCTTGTCCTCTGTTTCCTTACATGGGTAAACCAAATGGTTGCATAACACTAACGGACCCATGAGATATTGGGGACCAAATGCTTGAGTTGTTTTATGTATCTAGGTTCGACAAAAGGTTAAACTTGACCCGGATGAATGGATTCAAGTTAGAGGCTTGCTATAGACATATGACTGGAGAAACAAAGATCTCTTCTCAATCCTAATATAAACCTATTGATGGAAGGTAAGTGTTGTTTGGTAGTAACACTAAAAGCCCCAAGATCATCGTTAATTGGCTACAATTTATTCATAACTCCTTTGCTCACCATCAATGATGTTAGTCTCGTTGAAAATCTTAGTTCCTTAATTTTTTAGCCATAGGTCAAATTTGCGATAAAAAGATGCAATGCTATATTTAGTGAAAACCGGCCAGCCCAAAATAATTTAAATAATGGCATAACCTTAGGAAATGGAATTAGAAAGAATCGGCCTATGCATTATGAAGATGGGGAACTCACCAAAATAGCAGATTTGTCATAACCCTTATAGATGAACTTTCAATCTTATGGCATCGAAGATTGGGTATCACACCAATATCGACTTATACAATCGCTTTATCATCTAAAGAACTTGTTTCAGAAAACTTACCAAAACTAATTTTGAAAACATTTTTGTGACGCTTGCCACAAAACGTTGGAAAACAAGTACATGAAGAAAAGTCAATAAGGCCTAGAACATGGTTTCTACGTCTAAATTGTTCGCTAGTACCTTTGCTATATGGACCTTGTTTGGTCCGTCGGCCCATAGTCAAACAAGTTACTGGATTCGGCCCGGAGTGCAACTTCTACACTTTGGTCATCGTTGACGATTATTCAAGATACACTTGGACAAGATTTTTAAAACATAAAAACGAAGCTTTTGATCATTTTGAAATACTAAGTAAAAAGATTCAAAACCAAAAGGGTTGAAGGATTCTGACGCCATTATTTCAATACATACGAGTCATGCGTCGGGAATTTGTCATATGAAGTAAATGAGGAGCTTTTTGTGATGCTACTGGCATTGCATCATAATTTTTCGGCTCATACGCAATCCACAATCAAATGGGGTAGCTAGAACGTAAGAAGTAGAACCTTATAAGATATGAGTTGAACCGTGCCTAAATGAACAATCTATCCCTCAAAAGTTTTGGTGCAATGCCGTAGACACCTCCACCTACATTCTAAATAGGATTCTTATTAGACCTTTCCTCGGAAAAACTCCTTATGAGCTCTTCAAAGGTAGAAAACCCAACTTAGAATACTTCAAAGTTTTTGGTAGTAAATGTTTCATTTTAAATACCAAAGACTACCTTACCAAATTCGACCCTAAATCAACCGAAGGTATTTTCTTAGGATATTCCCCTAATAGTAAAGCTTATGTAGTTTTAAATAAAGAAACCATGAAAGTCGAAGAATCTCTCAATGTCAAGTTTGATGAAACTCCTCCTCCTAGTTCACCTCCTTTAATAGATGATGACTTACTAGAAGTCGACATAATAGAAAACCAAAATAAAGACTTAGAAGTTAAGAAAAACGAACCATTAAACAAACAAATATCAAACATCAAAGAATCCAAAGACCATCCCTTAGAAACCGTCATAGGAAACCTTAATCAAAGGACTCTAAGATCTCAAATTCATAAATAACTCTTAGTACTGAAAAAAATGATTTCCATGACTCATCTCGCCTCATAAGCAAGAATAGAAATCATGAATCCTTCTCAGTACTTCCTTTAGTCTTCCTCGGAATGTGGTTCATAAATCTTTGATTTGCTTTCTTTAAAATGAGTGTGTGAGGAGCATAGATGATTCTTGAGTTGCAATTCAACTCATTATTCAAATTATGATTTGAATCACAAATTCGATCATCTTGACAATTTTGAGTTTAAGCAAGAAATCAGATGTACTATTTGCTTGGAGCCTGGAAAAATATCAAATTGCCTCTCAGGATATTTCTTCTACTTCACATGTTTTACCTTCATAAAACATGAAAATATCTATATCCTTTTCCAAGATGAAAAGAATATGACCTTGACATCCATCTCACACATGCCATGTTAGGGTCATGTTGAATCTACTTGCTCAAATGAACCTATTCCATCTTTTGCAACTTTAGAAATCTAAGATACCTAAACTCTTCATCGACTATGTCAAAATCCTCTTCTTAACTTTTACTACTTTGCTTAATACAAATAAAAACATTTTTGTATGACTTGTCTAATGAACGTATTCATAGAAACACATGGTCAATATGTCATTCCAAACACGTTCATTATAGCTACATTAAAAGGAGGCTTAGAGTTTTTCTATCAAAATAAAACAATTCTTTATGTCTTCGAGTCAAGAAAAACTGCACCTCCAACATATCAAAATTTTACTTAAAAAAAACTTACTCAAAAACCTGTCTGCCCGTTGGCCGGTGCCATTCGTATTTCAAACCGGTGCCCTTCTTTGAATAGCACCGGCAGAACCGGCAGGTCTGTTCTCAGCTATTATTATACGAATTTTTCAAATTCAAATCAAACTTTTCCCTCTTTGTCACATCACTTAGGTTCTAAGAGTAAAAGTTGACCCTTACCACAATCTTATCATTAGATTTTAACCAAATTAGGAAGCAAAACATTTAAGTCTAACACAATTCTCTTCTATAAATAGTACATCATTTTGCTCTTCTCCTTCATCTATCTCTCTTGTCATACCTTTTCTTCGCAATGCCTAAAGAAAATAAAACTAATCTAAAACGAACCGCAAGAATAAGTGTTAGGCCATGTTGCTTTAGCAATCCAAGAACCGCATCTCCTCTTTATCAACCATTCTCTCCACCATTGGACTACACATCGGGAGCTCCACCAACTTCTCCGATAATCTCTTCACCATTATCTCCAATAAAAACTAACTCAAATGAAAATTGCTTGCTTACTCCTAAGTCAACTCCTCCTCCATTAACTTCACCACCACCCGCTCCTACTCAACCATCCAAGTTCACCTCACCGGTAGCTATATACCTTGATCCCATTGAACTCTTGTTTACTACTCCACCATCCTATCCATCTTTACTTGATATGTTAGGAGATCTTCCACCATCAACAATGAATCCATCACCCCCAGACCATCCTTTCCAACCATTAAACGTATGGAAAATGAGCCACCTCCTATTCCTCCCATGAACTCCTCTTTTCCCTCGCCAACTCTGGAGCTAGAACCAACACCTCCTCCACTCCCTCATTAATGCTTGCCTCCTCCACCACCTCTATTCCCTCATCTTCCACCATTGGGACCTAATAACCCTTTTCCTTTGCTCACCCATGAGATGTTTTGTGAACATTGCCAAAGAACTCAAGTCTTGATCGACAACCTCCAAGGAGAAATGAGATTCATTCTCAATTACATTCTTGACCGCCTAAATGTCATAACTCATAATATCAAATAAATAGGACATTAAGTAGTAGAATAAAACTAAGTAGATTCAATAGGAATCCTTCGAATCTCTTGTTGTTGTATTGTCTTTTATGTTATTGTACCTGAATAAAGGCCATTTGTGTTTGGACATTTGTTATTTTCTTCAAAAATTATGTGTAAAATTCGTGGACTTTGACTTTTTAAGTCAGCCGGTGCCCTTCTCTAACAAACCGGTGCCCTTCATTGTACAACACCGGCTATCCGGTTCTACAGTAGGCTTCTCTATTTTTTGGACCTCTAACTTTTCTTTGTAGGTACTCACAAAGCAAGGGGGAGCATATCTCATTGTTTCTAACATATTTGTTTTGTAGCATTCATCAAGGGGGAGCTTTCCATCTTGATAATATCTCTACATTTTTCGTACATTTTCACTCCATTTTTGTTTCGACAAAAAGGGGGAGAAAGAAAGTGACCAAATCTAGATATAAATCTAATCATCCATTTAACCTAATATGTTTTGTCATCAACAAAAAGGGGGAGATTGTTAATACAAATAAACCGGTTAAAACAAAACGTTTTTACAATCAACTTAAACTAAGGTTTTATTAATGACAAAACATATTCATTCTTCCCAACCATTCTTCTCAAACCTCTTATCATCTCAAAACATGATCTCTTTACTATTTTCCATCTTTGTAGAAAAACATGCAACTTGAAAAAGTATACAAATCTTTTAAAACCCTAACTTTACACAAAATAATCTTACACTTTTTAATTTAATTATTTCAATTTGTATATAATCAAATGCAGCAAATCCAAGGAAAATCTCATAAGATTACACAAGATTTCTCAAGATTTTGCAAATCAAAATTCGGATTTTGTTACTGTTTGCCGGTGCCCTTAGGTTTGCAAGCCGGTGCCATTGGTAAACAACACCGGAAGAACCGGCCTACAGTAAAAATTTTGGCTATAAATACCAAGCCATTTCTTATGTTTTCACACACCTTTCTCATACAATCTTCTCTCTAATCAACTGATCTCTCTCTCTCTTTCTCTCTAGCATCTCTTTCTAAATCTTGTGTAGGTAAATCACTTCAAGAAAGGAATTGCCAAATACGCGAAAGTTTCAAGCACGCCTCAAAAGTGCCTTGATCTTGATTCTTCTTACCTCATTCAAGAGATCATTTTGCTGTAATCTATTGTTGTATTGTTAGTTGTACATCAAGTATAGTTGTGTTATTATCGATTCTCGAGTGTGAGGAATTCGGTGATCATCTTTGTAATCTTTAGAAGTGTACCATTGTTGTGAAGGCTTCTCAGCCAAGTGAAAGAATCTCGGTGACTAGTGTTTAACAAACTCTCGAGTAGGTAACTCGGGGAGTGGAGTAAGGCAAGGAAGGTGTCCTTGTAGCCGTACCACTATAAATACTTGTGTCCCAGTGATATCTTTCTATCTTTCTCTTTTCTTTTGCATCTCTTACTTATTATCTATCTAATATCAATATCTAGATCACTTCACAAAAAAAAATTAAAAAAGTATTTTACAAGTTTTTAAAGACTAAAAATTTAGAAAACTATTCAACCCCCCTTCTAGTTTTCCACAGCATGGTATCTTGAGGTTTGATAGGCATCCTTCCGTGATGATGGGGTTCCTTAGAAATATAGAAGGGATTGAACCACACATAAGGTACTTGTGATATGTTAGTTCGCTCCTAGTTGGGAATATGTCAAAATACTCCACTTCTTGTTCTCCAACTTTGGGTTCCTCCTTATGGGAATCGTCATTTGTCTTGACTATCTCAATAAACATTACCTCGCCGTCATCACCCTTGGTGCAAACAAGTTTGGTGTTGGAGGATTAGGGAACCAACTCGAGCGATTCGAAGAATGAATTGAGTTTGAGGACTTTTTCAGTGATGAATAAAATTGATGGATCGGGTGGTACGGAAGGGTTGACATGGATATTTTTCGGGTTGTCCTTCTCTTGTTCCTCATTC
The DNA here is from genome assembly GCA_026074375.1 of Tanacetum coccineum. Classification (NCBI taxonomy): domain Eukaryota; kingdom Viridiplantae; phylum Streptophyta; class Magnoliopsida; order Asterales; family Asteraceae; genus Tanacetum; species Tanacetum coccineum. The sequence goes on from BQNB010001053.1 coordinate 35,457, forward strand.
TCTTTTGGTTTGTCATCGTGGGACTCACTTTGTTGCTTGGGGTGGATTGTGATGGCGTTGATCGAACCATGGATATAGATTGAGCATTGCGGGTCTTCAGTTAGGTAAGAACAAGCAGACAAAACTAAATAAGTACTTAGTTTCGGGTTTTTAATCGTGTCGCTAGGTAGTGCTCCTGCTATTCGATCGGTGATGGCCTTCAACACTGTATTGATTTTGTTGGTCATCTCATTTTGTTGTTGTTTGAAATCGACTTCAAACTTGAATAGTCTAGCGTCTTGAGATGCCATGAAGTTGGATACCAATTGATCTTTCTTTTGATATGCATACATATATATATTTAATATATTATATATATAATTTATTTATATATATATATTATATATATATTTTATATAGATTATTATATATTTCTACCCTATTTATTGAAATGTTTTGAATTAGTTCATGTTGATAGGGCATGTTGACTAGGCTATTTTAATGTCTGAATCAAAGGGTGGTTTAAATAGGAATATTTTGGTGAATAGGCAATGATAGTGTAAAATACTGGCAGGTATTTTGTAAAAGCCTGAAAACATTTGCTACATTTCTACTCATTCATATGAAGTTTCATGGTCTCCCCAGCTTAGTATGATCTCCATTAATAATAATATGATAATTTTTAACCTAAATATCAAATTATATCCATCGTACCAAAAATTTCTCACCAGCTCCGGAATCATCTTCTCACGCCTCCAACTATATCATCCACCAATCAAGTATGTTGGATTTCGAATTACAGTTTCAGTTACTATATACATGCGATTGATTAAACCTGGTTATATTTTTCAATAAGGGTTTTTATTTTGGTTTTAAATTTGTGGCTGATTATTTTTTATTTAGGGTTCTTTCGACTCAATTTGGGGATCTATTGAAGATTGGTAGTCCATTAACGATAAAAGGTACAGTTTTTGTGATGATTTATGGTTTGATTTGAAACTTTGCAAGTTGTAATTTTGTTAGTTGATTAAAGTTTTATTTATATGTTTTTGTCAATCATGTTTACTTTAGCAATAAGTTTTAGGTTAAAAGTTTGTTGTTAAATATGAAATTATTCTAATAATCTTGAACTGGGTTCTTTTGTGGCTGGTCTTATGATTTCTACTGCAGATTTTGCACAACATACTTTAGACCAGGTAATTTCGTATGCAATCTATTTTGGAAGTTTCTGGAGGTGGAAATATGGCGAGGTGATAGCAGGTAATATTTTTTATAAGGTTTCGGGATGGGCAGACTTGAAACACATTTTGTCCAATATTACTTTTCCTTTCTACCACTTTAGCCTGATAAAGCAAACAAAATAATCTCAACTTTCCTATTTGCAAGGTATTATATCAATTTTATGACCTGTTTTCTTTTAAATTATATAGTTTCATATTTTTGCTGCACCAGGATATGGTATTTTTAGAAACTTTCCTATTTAGAAACTTGATGTCACAAGGTTGGTATTTTTGAACAACTTAATGATATGGTATTTTTTTGTAACTATTATGGCTTATTTAGATCCATAATCTCAAATCACATTGCATCTGATGGGAACCAAAATAGTTTTTTTAATTTTCATTTTTTAGGTGTCAATTGTAGCTTTGTTATGTTTTCGACAAGTTTTTAGGCACTTACTGATTTTAGGTGTTAAGGAAGCTAATGTGATTTTATATTTGATTTGGACAGTGTTGGGAATTATGTTTTCCTAACTTAGTATCGTTAGTAATAATAGTTAGTACCGATAGTTATAGTTAATACTGACAGTACAAAGTGTTAAGTACTGATCAGTTAGTTAGTACCGTTAGTAGAACTTAGTTAGTACCATTTAAGAGATGTGTATGAGATATTTTAGAAAAAGATATGTATTATCTTTTACGCATTTTGTAAGCCTGTTAGGGTTTATCCTTGGTTTATAAAAGGATCCCTCTTGGCATAGTTAGAGATACGAGCTCAATACATCTCATACAATCATATTGTTGGGAATTATGTTTTCCTAACTTAGTACCGTTAGTAATAATAGTTAGTACCGATAGTTATAGTTAATACTGATAGTATAAAGTGTTAAGTACTGATCAGTTAGTTAGTACCGTTAGTAGAAATTAGTTAGTACCGTTTAAGAGATATGTATGAGATATTTTAGGAAAAGATATGTATTATCTTTTCCGCGTTTTGTAAGCCTGTTAGGGTTTATCCTTGGTTTATAAAAGGATCCCTCTTGGCATAGTTAGAGATACGAGCTCAATACATCTCATACAATCATATCTCATAGTTAGTAATCTGTAATCACCCAAAGCAGATTAATAGAAATTATTATTTAGTTTTTCATTGTTCTTCTTAGTACCTGTGTTAAGATTCCGCATTAACACATAGTATTCATAGTCAGTGTTTCTATATGTCAAACTGCATTTATACATCTTGGCTATCATTCTTAATAGGCTGCAGAGATCTATTCAGTTTGGGACTCACAAATATCTGTTAAGACCATATTTTACTTTTCCATCTAATTCAAAGTCATCTAACCTGCTAAGCAACTTAGACCTTGTACTTGATCTCCTAACATTTTCCTCATTAGCTATGTAATCTGGGTCTAAGTCATCTGAACCAAACATTTGTCCAAATTGTTCAAAATCCTCACCCTCAGAATCATACTTATTATCAATAGAATTTGCATCAACATCGTCTCGTTAATCATATGCTATTATACTGCCAAGTGGTTGCATGTTCTCATTATCAGATAACAAAGTATCTTGAACATTTTTATCATTGGTAGAGGCAAAAAGGTCTGCAAAACCCTCTGCATTAGCAGTTGAAGAATTAGATTATGCATTTAACACAAAAGATGGTTTTGTGCCATCATCCTTATAATTATTATCCCTCTCTTCATCATAGGGCTCATTAGATCTTGGGTTATCGAAAAAATTTAAATTGTTTGTATCATTAAATTACAAAATAAGGTCTTTAGTTAAAGACGGATTTTTAAAAGGATAAACAGTTTCATAAAATTTAACATCTCTGCTAAACAAAACCTTTTTTGTTTCAAGACTAAACAATTTATAGCCCCTTTTTTCTAAAGAATATCCCATAAAAACACACTTGCAGACCTAGCAGAGAACTTATCAGTATTATTAAGCACATAAGCAAAACAAAGACACCTAAAAGATCTTCAGTAAGATAGATTAGGTTCAGATTTCTAAATCAACTCCTAAGGACTCCTATGAGATAGCACAACTGTTAATCAAATAGACTGCAATCAACACACACTCATTCCACATGTTCAAAGGAATCCCCCTTAGAACATGAAGGCTCTAGCAACATTCAGTAAATGTCTATGTTTCCTCTCAGCAACTCTATTTTGCCGAGGGGTATACGCACAAGATGTCTGGTGTATTATCCCATTTGTTTCACATAAGGCTTTAAACTGGTTATTAACAAATTGAGATCCATTGTCACTTTTAAAGATTTTAACAATTTTCCCAAACTAGTTTTTTATCAAGTTAAAAAACACAACAATATTTTGACACACCTCATCCTTGCTCTTTAACATAGACACCCAAACGAAAGTCATCAACAATGGTAAGAAAATACTTAAATCCTTCTTTACTTTTGACCCTGTATGGCCCCCAAACATCTAGATGAACAATTGGCCAAGGTAAGCAGTCTTATGGTCATGAAGAAGAAAAGGACCCCTAGTCTGCTTAGCTTTGTGACATACTTCACAAGGACTAGCAGTCAAGTCATCAATGTTTAGTTTATTAAATCACTAAGAACCTGATTAGTAGGGTGACCTAACTTATTATGCCATAAACACTTAGATATATTACAGGACTTCACATTACTATTGGTGTATTTCTTATGCTGATGAAGATAGTATAGCCCACCAACCATACTACCAGTCCCCACCAGGGACTTTTGAATATAGTCCTAAATTAAACAGCCATTATCATTAAACAACACATCAAATTTATTAGCACTAGCTAATTGATGAACAGATAACAAACCGACATGATACCGAGGGACAACTAGCACATCATGAATTATTAACGTTTCAGTAATTTTAAAATTTCCAATATGGTTAACCTTAGCAACAATACCATTTGGATAAGAAACAATTATATTTAAATGAGAAACATCAATTATATTAAACAAAAGCATTGCAGTGTAAGTCATGTGCTCACTTCCCTAGAATCAATTATCCATCCAACAAAAGTACAATATGTCCTTATGTCAGAGTTTAAATTAAAAAATCTACAAGAGGCAAAGCAAAACACATAACAAGACTTAGCAGGAGTACTTGCAACATTTCCCTGAATGTCACAAGCAGGTCGTGTTCTAACAAACTCATAAGTCTCTTATATTCATCACTAGTCAGAGTATGACTACCAGAAGTAGTACCAGAGCTATAAGCAGACACAGAATTAACAGTCACCTTAGAATTATTACCCTTAGGGATCTTTTTGAACCCTGGAGGGTATCCAATAAGCTCAAAGCACCTTTCTATAATGTGCCCGGTCATATTACAATTCTTACATATCAGATTAGTATTGACAGATCTATTAGGCCTATTATATTGATTATTCCTATTACCAGACCAATCATTGTTGTTTATGGCAACAAATGGACTTAGAATTATGCACATTAGAGTTCTATTAGGCCGAAACCCATCCAACCGGGTAATCACAAACCCGCCAACAATGGCAGTTACAAAGTGACGGTTACAAAGACAGTTACATAACTGTTTTTCAGTTATTTTACCAAGGGACACGTTTTTTCACTCGCACCCTTTCATGTAATATAAATAAGCAACGATTGTAAACATTCAATGATTATGACACATTCAGATTTATAAAACTTTACATTTTGGTATATTTTGATTCAAATTAGATTTTTCGATCCAACATTTGGCATCAGAGC
>BQNB010001053.1:41863-130720 GCA_026074375.1 Tanacetum coccineum
CGAGTCTGGATTCAAACGCGCATTTTCAACACTCTTTAGTCAAGATCTAGAGACTTTCACAGGCACAATGTTCCTAAACATGGATCAACTAGAAAAGCAACTTGACAAAGAAGAATTTCAAGAGATTGGATCCATAACTACTTTTAAAGTACTCGAGACACAGTTTTAGATGTTCATCAAGTCACGGATTTATTTGGATGATGAATATGTTGTAAGAACACGCAACTACTTTCTACAATACACTCAATTTGAGATTCTAGAATTTCGTGATACACTGATCCAACACATGGAAGCTGTTAAGAAATCGATTAATGAAAGAGCACTGCATAAAAGAGAGTATGACACCAAGGTGAATGAAAGACAAATGCAGACAACAGAGGGAAAGGTTGATACGTGTAAAGCATTGGATGATAGTTTGGTTAACACAACAAGGAGTAGGACAGAATCAAAAGAGCAGGATACAAGCAGCAGATTAGGGAATGATGCACATGCTGATGATGCAAATATCAGACCCGTATATGATGAAGAGCCAATGGCTGAGGTACATACGACTGCTAAAATCATTATCTTTGCTACAAGACAATAACATACTGAGCAACCTGAATTCAATAATGAAGGAGAGGTTGACCAGAATGCTGAACAATGTCATGACACAAGTCCTTTGCCTGCTAAATTAACTGATAACAGGACAACTGAACTCTTTAATCAATTACTCGAGTCAGAAAATGTTTGTCTCAAAAAGACTGTTGCCCAGTGTCAAAAAGATTTTGCAAAACTCGAAGCACATTGTATTAATCTTGAACTACAAATGCAAAACAATGTTTTAAAATCAGGGCAACAGAGTCAATTTTTAAAAGAGAAAAGTAATGAAGCCAAAGTTAAAAATGACATCGATGTAACTGAAACAATAAACATCGAATTGGAACATAGTGTGGCTAAATTACTTGCAGAGAATGAGCAGTTACATAAGGAAAAAGAGCACTTGAAACAGACTTACAAAGATCTTTTTGATTCTATCAAAAGGACACGAGTTCAGACCAAAGACCAGAATGAATCTTTAATGGCACAACTGAACAAAAAGTCTAATGAAAATGCTGATGTACTAGCTCAGATTCAGAAAAAGGGGTTTGCAATTGCAGCATTAAAAAATGAGTTAAGGAAACTAACAGGAAATAGTGTGAATACTAAGTTTGCAAAGCCATCAATCTTGGGAAAACCGGTTGGACAACCACTCAAAAACCAATCCGTTGTTAGACAACCGACTGCGTTTAAGTCTGAAAGACCTAGAATTTCAAAACCACGGTTTGCCTCCCAAGTTGATGTGAACAACGACTTGTCAAAACCAGTCACTACACATCATTTGCCTAAGAGAAGACTGCCACGCAAAACCTCATCACAGCTTTGCACCAACTCATCTAGGTATACCAAACGACATAGTTCATAATCACTACCTATAAAGGAAGCTAAGAAAAAGACACATAACACTCTAGGATCCCTAGAAATTTTTAGACTCCAAACAATTTTGTTTGCTCCCCCCCGCATGTCAGAAATGTGTCTTTAATGCCAATCCTTACGCTTGTGTAAAAAATTCCTAAAAGAAGTCACTCGCTTGCTAAAGGTTCCATCCAATAAGACAACAAACAAAACAAACCCTAAGCAAATAATTGGTTGCAGCGAAACCAAAAAAGACAGATCCCAAAAGGACATAGTATTCATCAAAAAGACTACCACTGTGCATGAAAAACACAGACCTAGATCTTTGTCTTAGGTGGAAACCAACTGTAAAGATTCTCAAGACTGTATGTCTTAGATGTGTTCCCAACAGGAAAGACATACGCCTCTAGCACAACAAGGTTGAAAGTGAACCCTCAATGATCAAATCCAATATCCCAACCAATGTGAAATCTCATCGAACAAGCTCTTAAGTCAGGCCGGTACTCTCTTAAGTAGCAGGTACATCGTTCTAATCCTACAAGAAGGACTCAAGTTTTTGGTATGCGAAAAAGAAAGATATCTCAGAAAACAGGGCTTCAAGGAATTTTGATCTGATGATCACAAAATGACGTTTGAACACAACAGTTCAAGCCTCGGTCGTCAATGTCAGATGGTGTCTGCTGAAAATAACACTTCAGGCCCCGTGTAACACCCTCAAATCTGAGTATGCAGCGGAATGTTGAATATCCGAAGGCGTTACATTATTGGGTCAATAGCACAAGATCAGAGAACGACTACTAACGTGTCATTTGAAAAAGATACATTGGATTAACAAAATACTTGTTTGTTACATAAGCTCATGGCTTCAAATGGTTCAACAAAATAGATAAAGATTTCGGTTTATTACAATTGTCCCCAAAGTGTAATAAGACCCTAAATTTTAAGTGTTGACTCTTCAATTATTGACTCCCAATGTATCATCGCACCTCGTGCCTTGTTGACCTGAAAAACATGCTTAAAACGTCAACATAAAGTTGGTGAATAGCATAGTTTACGTTAATCAATTTAGGACCGCAAGATTTCCAAGTGTTATGATTAAGCAACATATGCAAACATCATAAAATAATTACGTTTTCCTAAGCTCTTGAAACCGAGGCACGACGTATATAATGCAATTATAATGCCCAACTGTGCCGTGAAAGATGGCATAACCCCGCAACATCCCAAATTCGACATGGTTAGCGTTCGTTCCCATGATAGCCTAGTCACCCGAACGGGGATTGTCAATCCCTAATACATCTATCCATAACATTCGCCCCCCACAATGTAAGTTCCCAATCACATCCTAAGCCATTAACATTTTCATGATCATGGACATAAAGGGTTATGTAACTTAGCAAACACAAAATCATGGCATAAAAGGTAAACTTGCGTCCAGTTTGTAAAACAAAGCATGTTCCACCCAGGTGTAAATCATTTATGTAACACCCCCAGAAAAGGTCCGCAGCGAATAAGGGTTGGCGAGTGTTTACATCATAGATCAACAGCACCGAGATAAAGAGAACACCTCTAAATGAGTCTTTAAATTGAATACATTGATTAAATAGACTTGTTTGTTACATGAGTCGAAGCTTGAATATTCATCCATGAAAAGTAAAGATTTTAAGACATAACAGATATTCCCAAAATGTAATGCACCCAAATCTTTATAGTAATGACTCCAAAATGGTGACCACCAATGTATCCTTGTTTCTCGACCATATGACTCTGAGAAAAACATCTTTAAACGTCAACATATATTTGTGAATTCACAGGTTTAGTAAAAGTAAAAGTAAGGACCACAAGATTTCCAAAGTCGATGACATGTAACATATACAATAACTTAAAAGTAATTTCGAGTGCACTAACTCATGAACACCGAAGCATCGACATATATTATGCAATCTAATTGCACTAAATGTGCCCATGTAGATGTTCAACCCGTAACATCCAAATTGTTCCGACATGTATACGTTCGTTGTTTCGGTCCCCCCGAAACTGATGAGCGCTACTCACCCGAACGGGGATGTCAATCCCAAATAGATCATATATAACATTCGCGCTCGCTAACTAGCAATTGACATTCATGATAGTGGCAATATTGGTTTTCGTTACTTAGGCCAACTCGTAATATGTATAAAAGAGTAACTTGCTCCAAAAGTAAAAATGATGCATGTTTCTCACCCCAAAGTTGTAAAACAATGTAATTGTATAAAAGCGGGGCTATGAACTCACCGTAAGTGAATGATTGATTATCTAAATCAAATGAGTGAATCGCCTCGGCAATTTGAATGCAACCTAATTAATTATAGGCCGTATGAGTATAATGTATTTCATGTAAATAAAACATCACATATTGCATAGCTACACCACCACCTAATAGTTTTTATTAATTAATTAAAAGTTAAAACAATAATTAACTCGTACTTTGTTAAATAAAAGTGTGTGTACTTGTATCCGTAAGAAAATATTATTTTCGTTTACAAATGCATCGTTTGTAAAAATGTATGATTTAATAATGATATTTTATTATTAAATTAATTGTTTTATAAAAAGAATGTATAAAAATAAAAGTAATACGCGCTAGTGTTTAAAATTCATATCCTTGTTCGTTATAATTCCGTTTTTCGAGTTCTTTATGTCCGTGGGTTCGTATTAAGGAAAATTATCAAAATATTATATTTATACAATTTATACCCCTGATGAACAGTAACTTTTACTGTTCATCACAGTTTATATAAATTATTTTATAAAATTAAACATGTGTAACTTGTTTAAATCATAACTCGTTCGTTATAGCTCCGTTTCTCGAGATCCTTATGTCCTTGGATTAGTATTAAGAAAATTTATCAAAATATTATATTTATAAAATTTAAACCACTGATGAACAGTAGCTTTTACTATTCATAACAGTTTATAAAAATATTTTTATAGAATTAAATATATATATCTTGTAAACTACGTAACTTGTTCGTTATAATTCCGTTTTTCGAGTTCCTTACATGCTCACGATCCTTGTAAAGAGCACTATTTTTATAAAATATAATACATATGGTTTATAGTTCGAATTTCAAAAATATATATAAAGACATAATTAGGGTTTCTAATTAAACAAGTAGTTTACAATCATTTTATTTAGGAACCTTGCACCATTATTTTTCCAAGTGTTATACCGTATATCTTACATGTATTTAGTCCTCTAAATGTCCATGTCCTTTGTCCATATGAAATCATCAAATACTTTAAATGACTTAAAAATGAAACTAGGTGGTGATTAACTAATGCAACAAATATGTATTCAATAGAAAATAAATGAATGAGTATTGAAAACTTTAAATAGACCTTATAGAAGACAAATAGGATGATGAACACAAGATGTAAACCCCAATCAAGCCTTCAAAACCAAAACCCTAATCAAGAAAACCCTAATTATGTTTTCTTGATAATTCCTTGTTAAACCCGAATCCAAGCTTCCCAACACCTTGAGTAGTCTTAGGTAACCTTAGATTGAACACTTGAATGCTTGGAATACCTTGGTTGCAAAATTAAAATGAAACCCTAAAAGTTTAAGGTGTGCCGTGGGTTTAGGATGGAATAGAGAGGGTTTTTGCTTTGGTTTTTCTTGTATAAAAGTGAATGTGTAAATGAGGACTTAGGTTTCATTATATGGTGCTTTGGAACTAGTAAACCACTTAAATCTAATCCATGATGTATATGTGGAAAAGGACAAGGGTCAAAGACCTCTCCTCCTCCCTTATGGGCATCCCACGGCTCTGTAAGGGGGGGGTGGGAGGTACTCATGACAAGCCACTTGTTTAGGAAATGAGCTTAAATGGTTTAAGGTGAAGGTTTACAAAGTTGTAAAGAAGTATTAATTCGGATTTAATGATTTAATTATGGGTATATGTATAGATTCCGGTTTTTCAAGAGGATATAGGTGAGAAGAATAATTAAATTCTTGGGTATTGGGTATAAACGTGGGTAATTTGTTTAAGTTGTAGTAGGTAAAGGTGCTTCCGGTATGATCCGAATTTATTTATTGCGAACGTAAGCGTTTTACGTAACCAACAAAAATAAATATTGAAATGTTATAAATTATTACTCATAATTAATCAATATAACACTTGACTTGATTTTAACTTTAATTTGTTGGTGTCGGTTTACATTGATCGTGATTTTTTAGTTTACGCGATTTAATATAAGATAATAATAAAGCGACACGCGTTAAAACTCTTAAAAATAAATTATTGGTATTTATTAAAGTTGAAAATAAACCTTGGAAAATGAAGAAAAATGTTACACATTGGCTTAGTAATCTTTGAAAACCTTATATGAATCTCGATAATAAACCTGCAAGACCTAAAATTTGACGAATCTCCGTTGGTGTTGTTGGAGACGCCCAATCTTTAATTAGATTGATCTTGGTAGGATCTACGTGATTGCCTTGACAGTCATTCAAGGACCGAGAATTGTACCTTTGGAATCCATAAATTCTCATTTTGAAACTTAGTATATAATCTCTCCTTCTTAAGCCAGTTCTAGTATTGCCTTAAGGTGTGTTTCTTCTTGTTCTCCTTGTTCTTTGAATTAAATGAAGTATATCGTCGTATAAAGACAATTACAAACTTTCCATGCTATGGTTTGCTCACTTCGGTTCATGAGGTCCATGATACCGCAGGTGCATTGTCAAAACCAAATGGCATAACTTGGAACTCGTTTAATGACCGTACAAGACCTAAAAGCCGTCTTTTCGAATATATCTTGATCAGTGATCGGAGTGATGATAACCCGACTCAAGTCTTATTTTCGAATAAACACTGGGTCTTGTAGTTGATCAAACAAATCATCATCATGGGGAGAGGATAACGATTCTTCACCGTCAGCTTGTTTAATTCCCGATAGTCGATGCACATCTGAAATGATCAGTCCTTCTTCTTGACAAACAAGACTGGACCTCCCCAAGGTGAGGAACTAGGTCTTATAAAGCCTTTGTCAGATAGTTCTTGCAGTTGCTCTGACAATTCTTTCATTTCGAAAGGAGCCAATCAATAAGGTGCTCGTGCTACAGGTGCAGCACCAGGCATCAAATCGATTTAGAATTCCATTTGTCGAGTCGGTGGAAGACTTGGCAATTCTTCAGGAAATACCTCAGGAAAATCTTGAATGATTGGTACGTCCTCAAGTCGCTTCTCTCCCGACCTGTCTTCAGTCTCCTTTGCTGTAATATTGGCTAAAAAGACATGGTGTCTTTTCAACAAGTATTTATTAGTTTTAGTGCATGAAATGATGTTTAGACGAGTCCCGTTTCCCTGGTTGCTCCCGTCACCATGGACAATTAAGGTTTCATTTCCCCAGGGAAGTTCGTATGTATTCTTCTTGGCACAATCAATGACCTGTGTAGGTTTCTTTGACACCAATCCACTGCCGATTATGACGTCGAAGTAGCTTACCCAAGGTTTCTAAGGGCTTTAAGTGGATGTGGATGAATGGATAGTTCAAGAGTTTAAACGTTACACCAGAATGATAGTGATTTATCCCATTATTTCCGTCCGGCGAGTTCTACATCGTAATAATGATCTGTTGTAGTGGGTGTGAATTCAATCAAAGAGCTCTGAATGTTGGATACAAAACGTCCTATCGGCACCAGTTATCAATAGATTAAAAGCATAGCGGTAGTTTAGAAGTACGTACCCATAACAAACATTAGAGTCGGGTTTGTTCCCGCATTGCCCACCACATAAACCTTGGCTGGTGCATTGTCGTTCCAACGTTGATTACCACGGTTTCCATTCTTTAACTTAGGGCAGTCCCTCTTGATGTGCCCTTGAACACCACACTCATAGCAAGTAACGGCATTTCGAGTTGCTCCTGGAGTGCCATGAATTGTTATTATTATTGTTTGACCAGAACTCTACAGTCAGAGCCAATTGGACCGATACTCCTTACATATGTTACATCAGGGGCGCACATGGCCCTTTGTGGTGATAGTTGCATTTTGTACACAAGGGCAATGACCCAGTGTACTCCCTCTTCTCACTAGTCCCAGCAGTGTAAGCTCGCCCAGTGTTTTGTCTCTTGTTTTGTTGTTGGTACCCCTGATTGTTTCCAGCATTAAACTCTATCTTCCTCTTTGGCCTTTTTTCAAAGTTGCCTTTCAGAAAATAGTCGATGAGTTTTTTGGTTCCATCTGATCATTGGCAAAATCGATTACCTCTTCTATTATCTAGGGTCGATATGACATCATATTTCCCCAGATCATATTAGGAAGTCCACTAACATACTTCTTAACCTCATCTGATTCCTCGAGAAACATACGTCCACACATTATTGCAAGCTCTTGGAATCGCAGGTGTAGTCGGGATATCCGTCCTTTACCTTTAGGTTCTAGTGGTTCAATCTACAATCTTCTAATCTTACCCATTGGGGCAGTTATTTGTCTATCATCATCTTCTTCAATGCCTTCCAGTTCCATGGCATTAGATATATGGTGTAGATCGCTTCTTGTGGGAGGTTACGAGTTCCACCAAGTAAGGGCATTCCTAATGCAACGCTGCAAGTAGCAAATTAACTTGGTCTGTGGAGCAGGTGCTTATGGGAACATGATTCCTCTTCTTCAAACCATTGGATAACAAACTACCCCTTCAGTACCCTTGATGTGAAGTTGGTGACAGTCAGGAAATCTTTGTCGTACACTCACACGGGTGCGCGTAAGCTCTTTGGTTTTTCCAGAATTGCAGAATTCGTGGCTTCTATCGCATATGACCATTCATTCTCATTTGAAGGAGTGTCATGGTTAGCAAGAGCCGCGGAAAAGTCTGTCAGCGATCACATTGCTTACAGCGGCAGCAAGTGTTGGGAGCAGCAAGCACAACCAGCAATAGCAGCAGTAGCCCTTGTAGTTTTTGTAGCAGCAGAGGTTATTTTTGGTGCCATATTATTCTAGATCACAGCAATAAAACACGTGAGTTTTCATAAACATCACAACATGACATGGGTACAATATACAACAAGATCACATCACACGTGTGTATTTACAATGAATGGGATCACAACACATCACATAATTGAGATCAACATAGCATAACACAACATCTCCTATATAGTTGGAAAACATACATGATTTGTTCGATACAAGAAATAAATAAAAAAATACAGGTCCTACTACCGTGCTAGCTGGGAATGAAACCCATAATACTTAGCCGGCTACAATGATAGCTATGAACTTGGAAAATAACACCTGAGGAACTACTTCCAGTGCCCTCTAGGGAACATCGTACGAGCCTGTTTCTCAAGCCTGAAGTGCTTGAATCTATCCCATTATAAGCGTCGCCCTAATGTCCCTTGCTGTTTGAAACCAATGTAGTAGGGTGCTATCAGCGAATCCTGCACATCCATACGGTGATCCTGTGTCCAAACGTGTGTCCTGTATCCCTGAAGCTCATAGTGGACAGCCGAACTAAGTCCCATAGAGTGTGCCCAAGCCTCTCGGGAGACTAGAGCCTCAATGATCCAGAGTCAGGGCAGTCTCATAGTGATACTGCCTATCATCAACCAATGCCTCAACTGTCTAATGTATATGAGTCTGTCGATCCTTGGTATCCTCAATCACAGCATAGATGTCCTGGGTGTCATGCTCCTGCACTGCAGCAAGCTCAGTCACCCTAGTGTTGACTCCCTCGAGGGTCACTGGTGCAACCTCCTTGGCAGTCTCTCTCGGGTTTGCCCAAGTATCTCTGATCCCATAGCTGCCTGCCTCAGCTCTCTGTCGTCTGGCTTCGGCCTCTATAGTACTGATAAACCCATAATCAACCCTATGACCTCCAATAGGTCTAGGGACAGCAGTAACTCTCCCCCACCTCATATCTCGCAATTGCATGGAGAGTAGTATGACATACCCTATTTCGAGGTTGGTAGTTTGGCCTTGGGAAATCCTCCCTGCGTAGACTGGTGGTGATGAACAATGAGTCTGGTAGTGGTGTATTGGTGATGTCTAAACCCGCCAAGGCGGGAAACGCGTAGGCGTAAACAAGAATGGATATTCTATCACAACAACACGGTGTCTCTTTAAGAATACTAATGAAAATAAAGTAAAGCAAAAGACACAATAGTGTCATAACAATACCCAAAACTAACCCAAGAATTAAAGGCGTCTTTATCGATGAAACGAAGTTCTCACAATAGAAAAGACAAGCAACAATGTATCCAAATTAAATAATGCAAATTAAGGACAATAAAAATAGAAATCTTCTCGGAAATTCCTATGTCTCTTATAGCCATTCTTTCATTTTCCATCAGCTTACCTAAAAATGATGCTTAAAACATTTAAACACAACGGTTGGTGAGAGTCATAGGTTAAGGACTACATTATAACATTCAAAACCAATTACTTGTGTATTATCAAATTATTATAGGAAAATTATGCAAACATATGAAATTATGCCAACATGCAATCCATCTATGGGTAGGGAACGTTACCCCCCCTATCCATTTAACAACTAATTAGGAAGTTAACCCCGTTCCCAATTATTTACTTCGCACCTAAAATGTCTTACCAGCTGGAGCTCATATATACTTAGGCCATGGGATCCCAACAATAATGGGTTGCGTACCCCCTCCGATCCAAAATACCTATTATTGAATAGGGTACTCCCGATCCCAAATAATAACACTTGACATGTCAACCTTAGATAACATGCAAGTAAACCACATTCAACATTTCAAACAATAAGTCATATAGCAGCGTCACATTAATGTCCAATGAAAGCAAAACACATAATCACAGCAAGTCAAAACTTTAAACTCAAGGCATCATTTCCATCCCAATTTAAAAACATTAAAGTAGGACTATGAAACTCACTGTGCTAGCTTTTCCAAAAAAATCCAACCATACTTCACAAAATTTCACGAACAATCTATAACAATTAAACACAATTATTAGTACCATCAATTAGGCATTCAAACATTAAATTAATGTAACCTCAACTTGATGGAACCTAGGTATCTATTATCGTCCTTTAATCATTTAAAACTTTACCCATTCTTAATTTTACATTTATACTTAAATGTACTCTTAAACTTTTGGTTTTAAGCAGCATTTTTACTCTTACTTGCGATGCCCTAAACGCACTATTATACACAGCCCAGAATTCAACCATAAATCCGTCATGCTACAGATAGTCTTTGAACCTCTCATAGCTCTCCCAAAAGTCACTACCCTTTTATAAATACCCCTTAGAAATTCATTAATCCTAAGTGTTCAGAATTCGTCCAAAATATGACCTTCTAAAAGTATGACATTGGTTAACCAACTTAGACCTCACTATGACCTTAGCCAAATTTCCGAGAAACACACACAATAATGAAACTAACTTCCACGGGCTAGAGGACTATAACTCAATGTCTAAGTATTTTAGAAAAATAAAAACCAAAAACTGAAATTCGTTATGTTTTACACCATGATTTTTTAATGACATTTACCACTTCCGACCATAAAAATGACTCAAGATGCTGACTTTTCTAGAAAAGTAGAACTCTCTGAGGTTATCTCAGTATATTGTAAAATTATTTATTTGATCTTTTATGACGAGTTATGGGCATCTACAGTTTGACTAAAATTGCAAGTAAATTTTATATAGTTCGGGTGATCTAAGCCCTAATACATGTTCATTTCACTAATTTAATTAATCTAATGATTAAACTAACATTATTATATCATAAACTTTCTGGATATTACAAACCCTAATTTATAAAACTTAATTTAAACCCTAATCCATCATAACTAAGTTACTAGAATTAAAAATAAACTATAATTAAAAGATCGGATCGTACCTTAAAGTGAAACCCTAGAAAAAAATCGTCTTCTCCCTTCTTCTTCACTATGGCCGGTCGAACTCAAGGGTAAGGGGGGTTAGGGATTTATGATTTATATTTATAGACCTCCTAGTAGAGTTGTAGTTTAAGTCCAATTAGTTTTAGATTAGGATTAGGACTTTAAATATATTTTTTTTTCTTATCCTTTAAATCGGCCGAATGGCCTTTTGTATATATATTTTTTATTTTTTTATTTAATTATTATTTACATGTTTATTTATATTTACTTTAATTTTTATAAAAACCTTAATTAATTTGACCATACCTTTTTGCATAAACGCAGATCACTACCTTTCTAAAAATAACTTTTCATTTCCAACTAACTTTTTCTGAAATTAGAAATTTTACATTTCTAAGTACACTTAATCACTAAACCATCTTAGATAAATGACTCAAATACGGTATATATTATACTTTGTTCTACCAGGATTTACTTGCAATAATGGCTCAATTATATAAAAAAAATCATTTCCTTATCATTAAAATGAACGAAATGAACTCAACAAATTTCCCCATCATTCTAATCTCATTGAGATGATCACACTCAATAGATTGGTTACCAAAACCTCATAAACGCATAAAAACACAATAAACACATAGAATCACATAAACCATACTTTGCAATAGACACATAAGTCAACACTAACAGTTTGACTAACCTGCTTAAGTCATGGTTGTCATAGTGATGATGGTAGAGGTGGTAGTGGAGGTGATGGTAGTGGTAATGATGCGGGTATGGGTGGTGGTAATGGTGATGAGGCTCTCAATCTACCCATGGCGGCTCTGAATCCTGGGGGTGCACGCACATGGTTAGGGCTACCATATGGGTGAGGTAATCTAGGAAGTGGTGATGATGGAAGTGTGGGTGCAGCTAAACACCGAGCAAGGCATTCCTCTGCAGTGGGTGGTGATAATGAGATGAGTGGTAATGGTGGTGGTGTAGGTAAGGCAAGGAGTCTCTCGACCTCCTCCTCAGGTGGTAATAGTATAGGTGCCTCTGGTCGGATAGATATCCTAGCAGTGGCACGATATGTTGGGTGTGATGGTGGTGTAGGTACGGGCTCATCAGCCTCAAGTGCCTCTATATCCTCTACTGAAGGAACAGGGTCCACAGCAGGTACATCAGAAGGGTCGGCCAGAGCTAGGTGCTCCTCCTCCTCCTCCTCGAAGGGCTCCTCATCCTCATCGTCAATGTCATCATTATCATCATTATCATCATCATTCCCTCCATCCACAGGATAATCAGCATGCTCCTCCTCGGAGTCCTTCTCCGGATCCTTCTCCGGATCGGAGTCAGCCACATACCCTAGAGACAGGGCAGTAGGTGAATCAACAGGAGGTAATGGCTGCTCCTCAGCTGGGAACACATGCTCATCCTCCAATGGTATATACTCATGGTATATAGGCTCTGGCACGTAGTCAGGATCGTGTGCCTGTGGATCCTCTGGGCCTGGTATGTAATCCGGTGAGGGTAGGGCTACTGGCTGAATGGGAAGATCGGACAACTCCTCGTCAGCTGGCCAAAATGCCCTCCCTGGCTCAGAATCGATATCGAC
The DNA here is from genome assembly GCA_026074375.1 of Tanacetum coccineum. Taxonomy (NCBI): domain Eukaryota; kingdom Viridiplantae; phylum Streptophyta; class Magnoliopsida; order Asterales; family Asteraceae; genus Tanacetum; species Tanacetum coccineum. Next base: position 54,763 of record BQNB010001053.1, read on the forward strand.
GGATGTGTAGGTAACCGTAGATGATGCCGAAGACATGACTGAATCTGTAACACTCAAACAGAGTTTACATTAGTACATATATAAGACCCGTAATAATATACTTAATATATTATAAGCACGTATGTGAATCATGTAGCTTCTAGTATAACCAACTAATGCCACTCAATAGTGTATGTCATGTATGCATCTAGTACAATTACTTAATGCAAACAACTAGTATATGTATGTCCCGTGAAAACCTCTTGTATGATGCAATGTTTGAAAACGGTTATAGTCCAAGTAAAAACATTTGACCTGGTTCTCTATAACCTTGGCTCTGATACCACTCTGTAACACCCCCAAATTGGGTCGCAGCGGAATGATGTGTATCCGGGAGCGTTACATTACAGATCAATAGCACAAGATATGAGAACGACCTCAAAAAGAGTCGTTTAAAATACGATACATTGGATTTATTGAAATTGTTTGATACAAAGCACGAAGGCTTAAATAGTTCAACATTTGAAATAAAGATTCTAGATCATAACAATCGTCCCGAAATATAATGACTCCAAATCTTTATGCATGACACCCAAAAGACTATCCCAATGTATCTTGTGCACCTCGTGCATCATTGACCTGAGAAAAACATGCTTAAAACGTCAACATAAAGTTGGTGAATTCATAGGTTTATGTAAATGAAATGTTGGACCGTAAGATTTTCAAGTGTATGATAATGCAACATATGCAAACATCACAAATGTAATTACGTTTCCCTAAGCTCATGACACCGAAGCTCGACATGTATGAATGCAATATAAATATTGCCACATTGCCCGTGATGATGTTCTAACCCGCAACATCCGAATCCGACATGGTATACATCCGTTGGTTCACTCCGTGACACCAGTGAGAGCTACTCACCCGGATGGGGATGTCAACCCCAATAGATCTATTTATAACATTCGCGCTCACACAAAGTAATTGACAGTTCATGATAATGGGCTCAAAGGGTTATCGCTACTTAGGCAAACACGTAATCATGATAAGATGTACACTTACGTCCAATTTGTTAAACAAAGCATGTTTCTCACCCCAAAAGATATAAAACATTTATCCAAAACGAGTAAAAGTGGGGCTATGAACTCACCGTAGGTATTGATAACGTAGAAGCAAAGCAGTGGCACGAAAAACGATGCAAAGGAATTTATCCGCAACCTATGAATAAATAATACATATTCACTAAACGGAAAAACAATAATATAAATACTTGCAATCTTGTCCCTAGTGTGTGCTTAAGTTATAATTGAATTAAATGACATTTAAAAACAATTCCTCATTTAAAATAGTCAACTTTATCGGGTCAACACGGTCAAACCTCAAGTAGATAATTTATAACTTCTGGTATTTAAGAAACTAGGCGGTACATACTTTAAATTATTAGTTTGGGTCCGCCCTTGGTTTGGTCCCTAAGTATGTTAAACAATTCGGTGAAATATTGACGTTTACTATTCGCGTTAAACTTATATCTTACTAAGTGTTAATATTGGGTTACTTGGAGCTTTACAATTTAATTACTGGCTCGTTATTTAGCTATTATAAAAAGTGAAAGTATATCTGAAAACCGGGCCATGTCAATTACAACGTTCATCTTTTACGTTTCGTCTAAAAAGGTCGTTTAAGTTGTTAAAAGTGGGGCTAAATATGAGCATGTCGCCTGGTGGTTTTGTACTTAGAAATGTTTAGATTATTTCAGCTTATGATGTTTGCGAGGCCGACCTTTGAACTTAAGTTTGCGGCTTCGTTACTCAACGTTAAAACAAGGTAAGAGTTGTTTTGAAAACTAGGCTAGTCCGGTTACAAATTACCTTTTATAAGGTTTAGGGGCAAAGGTCGTTATGTGGGTCGAAATCGAGGCTAAAGTGGAGGGTGTCGAGCAGTATTAACTGTGTGCCAGCAGTATTAACTGCGTGGCAGGCAGTACTAACTTTGGGCATTCGTGGGGAGTTCGTTTCTCAACCATTTCCCCTGGTTCGAGTTGCTAAATACAACATGGTATGTTGTCTATAAAATGCCCCCACTTGCTCCCTCTATGTCCTAGCCTAAATGGGTCAAAACAAGGCTCAAAGTCAGTCCAGTGGGTTTGCATTTAAAAAGGGTGTTTAACAGATTCACACCCCGAACTTTGAAACCTTGTAACTATTCATTTACATGACGAATCTTGATGGTTCCAAGGGCAAAACGCAGGTCACAAGTCCTACTTTTGTAAATGATTAAGTCGTTCTCATATGTTTCATGTTAAGGGACGGGTAAAGCCGCTTAAAGTTACTACACGCATGGCTAACAATATGACGTAGCCCAGGTAGTTTTGTTTCTAACCCACTAACAAGCCTTGGCTACAAATCATGCGAGTATTCTACGCCTAACATTCACATTATGCCCAGGTTTCATTGGTCAATTACACGTTTTCATGGGGTTTTTGATGTTTATTCGTTCTACATCAGTAAGTAACTAGGAAAGACATGTTTTTCTTTATCAGGTTTCAAGCACACCTCTGAGACTTTAAGAATTGCATACATAAAATAGAGAAATAAAGATGTGAGACTCACAACGTGGAGAGAACTCGAGTACAAGCTGAATCCGAACGAAAACCCTAGTTTCGAAACCTCACGAAACCCTAACCGCGTGTGATCTTTGCGTGACCTCAAACCCACAGCCCCTTGAATCCTTGTTTTTCCTTCTACGAACCAACGAGAGGAACCCCAGAATGTTGAGTGGGTTTAGGGTTTAATGTAGATGACAATTGAGATGGAGATTGTATGGGTGTGTGTGTGTCAAATACAGAGAACAGAAAAAGGAAGTGTATGAAAATTATGAGCCTGTGAAACACTAACCCAACCCATGCTATTCTTATAAACACAAGAGTGTACATACACAGTGTTTACTTTAGTAGACATGTTGGAATGTTAAGCCATACATGGAAGGGAATTTCTTGGACTTAACATGGTCAATGAACATGGATTAAAAGGTGAAAACTGTTTGTGTTATGTGGGAAGCAATTCCTGGAAAAGAGAAGCAGCTAGCAATAGTGTTATGTTGGGTGGGTAATGGAGGGTTGGGCTTTACTTTTGGATAATAGGTGAGTTTTCTTATACATTATATTTGCATGTGGTCAACAGCGGGCGGGTGTATGTTTGTAAAGAAGTCATCAGTCAACATTGGCTGACTAGTAGGAATTTTTATTTTAACCTTCAACTCTTTAGTTTATATATACATATTAGTTCACATATTTGTGATGTTTGTTTTGAGTCCTATCACTTTGGTCCAATGGCAAGGGCAATAATTAAAGATATAAACCTCTATAGCATATGTATGTATATGTGAGTTCATGTTGGTTACATGTTATAAAACCAAAACTTTTAAAAATAATGTAAAGATGGTGCAACTATAAGCCATCTATGTGCTAAAAAAATATCAAGGTAGTGCAACTATAAGTCACTTGTATGATTGTGAAGCATGAAGCTAGTAGCCCATTATTATGGATTAGATTTTTGGACTTAAATACTTGGGCTTATGGATGGACGGTAGTTGGTTATGAAAGCCTTAGAATATTAAAGACTATTTGTTTTGTGTATTTTATTTAACACCAATTAATGTGTATCGCATGTCTTATCCTACCCTATATCATTTTGCATCCTAACCCTTGGTTTTGCTCGAATGAGGGATTTGAATGTAATCATGTATGTCTATTCCATCGTTATGGATGTATATATGTGATTTTGTTGCCCTCGTTGGCGTAGCGCTTTTGGTAAAGATTGCAGGAAGATTTACCTTGTTTAAACATGCGTCTCACCCTTGTTGCCTTCAAGACTGTTTAGACCATAATTCTAGCTGGTGAAGATTTATGTATTTTCCAAGCATATGATAGAATACATGCTATGACAGTGTAATTGAGTGATCACCCTGAAAAATGAAACATTTAGACTAGATTGAGAGTTGAGTGATTTTTATCGGTTAAAATTCCCTAAAGAGTTCGAGGTTAAGGGTGCTAGTCTCCTTCTCCCCCAAATACTCCTCCAAAAAACATTTTTAAGCCAAAAGAGCCCGGTGCGACTGTGCGATTGGGCAACCTCACCACAACACGCCATGTGTCTGTATTTGTAATGTGTAAATATTTTGGGCAAGTGGTACTATTAGGGCGACATGTACTAGGGCGACCGGTTTTTTGGTCATTTTACATTTGTAAAAGGACTGACAAAAAGTATATCCGTCATAGGGCGACATGTACTTAAGGCAACCAAACTAGGGCAACTATTACTTTATATATATATATATATATATATATATATATATTCATTTATACAAATCAAAATATTACTTATTATTCATTTATACAAATCAAAATATAACTTATACTAAAAAATTATACTCCCCCACTTCATTTTCTACCTTCTCTCCCACATCATCAGACAGAAACCTCTCCATCTACCCGCCCTATGTTTTCTACCGTTTTGATTAAAATCCTTATTTTCTTCAAAATGACATCTGCATTTCCTTGTAATCACATTATCTGAAACTAATATTTGTTCCAAACACATATCAGTTATTTGTTGGAGCAGATGTGGTGCTTGTCGGTAAGTTTCAATTATATTGATTATATTTATAGTTTACAAAATCTTGTTTGTGTTATCACTGGTGAGTCATTTGTTAGTAATTTAAGTTGTATTTTCAACCCAAGTTATAATGGGTTTTTTGATGAATGGTTAATGAGCGGATTTGATGTTCAAAAGAATAAGTTAGTCAATACCATGGTGTTAGTGACTTGAATCCTAGAACATAAACTGATGCCTATTGTTTTACTAATTTATAAGATATGTGTTTGTTAAATTTTGTAATTTTTTATTTTATAAGTTTATTAGTTGCATTGTATTTGGACACCAGTGTAAGTGTAGTCTGTTCATTCTTGTTTTTTAGTTATACACTTAAATTATGAGTATTTTGGTTGACTATGTTCAGGGGGTTAAGTCTCTTAGCTTCAAGAACCCTCTGATCCATCCAATCCCCCAAAACCCAATTCATCCTCAGAACAATCGTCTCAACCCTGGAGCTTCACAAACCTGAAGCCGAACCCGTATCATCCCTCGAACCCATCCTCCCTCCCCATAAACCAATCGCGGGGGCGCGTCTACATATCCCAAACCCAAAAGATGTAATTGAGGTTTTTGTAGATGGGTATTTTGTTAAGATCCCCAAGGGTATGACTGTATTTTAGAGGGTATATTTTAGTTGTTGTTTGTGTCTTTTGTAAAGAAATAAGCACTTTAGAATGACTACATTGGGAGGTGATTGTTTGAACATGCTTAGGGGGTGTTTGTTTTTATAAGCTTGTTTTTGAAATTATGAGCTTATGTGGTTAAGCCTATTTTGATACTTATGGGATTATGTTGATTCTTGTATAAGTTGAATTAATGGATGAATTGTAGATGTTTTGATGGAATTAGTGTATTAGATATGTGTTGGTTTTGTGTCGTTGTATGCATTCTAAGAGGGTTATTGTGTGTGTTAAACGTTTTTGGAGTGTTTTTGCTACGGTTGGATAAAAAAGTGTTGAATAGTATTGATTTTATTATTTTGTCGGGCAAACGATAAAGACCGTGAAAAAGTGTATGGTATTAAGGTTTAAAAACCTTGGAAAAAGTCATATAGACGTACGGGTCAGGCAATGCCGAATTTTTGAAAGAGGTTTATACTTAGAAACTTTACTTAAAAGGGATAAATTTCCAAGATTTTAATAATAAAGAATTGTTTTACTTCAAAATTTACTACAAGGCGAAAGATGTATTTTCTCGAGGCATTTCTTAAATATTTAACATTGTAAACGTTTGTGTCGATTTGAATTGAAGGATTTAAAGGTACGAATTATTATAAAGATTAAGTATCGACGGTAAAAGTCATTGGACATGGAATATTGAATTGACGAAACATTGTTAATTACCCCGTTGCTCGATAATAAGACGAAAATAATAATAACATATATTATTTTATTTACTTAATGTATACTTATATATATTAAATAAATAAATATATATAATATTATATAGTATCGGTTACGGAAATGTTAATTTATTTATTCTCGGTTCTTGAGTTCTTGCTAAATTCTTTTTCGTCGGATTTTCGTAGAGTATTTTAGCCGACTTGTTTCGTTCTATCGATTGAGGGTGCCTTGAGTGAATTGTATTTATATCACACTTTGCCCAAGTGTTTTGAGTCGTTTTTGCGTAATTACCACACAACCATAATATGAGATGAAGTTTTGATAATGAGATAAGGTCTTGGTAATGTGATATCGGTTTTTATGATGAGTTAACTGATTTGTAATAAGTTAATGGTATGAGATAACAAGTTTGGAATGATATGAAGTGAAATGGGATTTTGGGATGAAAATGAGAATTTTATGTGAGTAGAGATGAATCACTTGTTACAATAAAGATAATTCTTTTAGAGTATTAATAAAGTGAATATTTATTAGGTCGTTGCCGGGTACCATGTTGTGCTTTGCATATAGAATGTTTGTGCCTTGCCTTATTTAAGTTTGTTAGGGTTGTTTTTGATTGCTGATTGAGGTGAGTTCTTGTAGCCCCACTTTTTACTGTTTTTCGTTGGGGAAATATGTACTCAAATGTGTTTTGAAAATGTTTTGAATTGAATGTGGCAAAATGTGTTTTGTTTTTGGGACAAGTTATTGTGCTGATGGATGCTATGTGAATTATGTGTTGCATGATTGTTGGACCGGCTGGGTACGCCTACCTACTTTTGTGTGATTGTTGGAACTCGTGCTAGGTACGCCTTACCCTAATTTTGTTAGTGTGATTATTGGAGCGGCTAGTAAGTCTACCTAGTAGGTGTGAGGTCCTGCCTAATCTAGTGCTCCAACTGGTAGGCCCTTTAGGTGCGTAAGTGACATATGGTGATGATTAAATGAGCTTGGTTGCATTTATATTCAGTGTTCTATTGACTATTGTCCGTGTTTTGAACATATTGGCACATCTTTTGGGTTTAAGGTCAAACCTACGAGCTCACCAACATTATTGTTGACGTTTTGTGGATCATGTTCAGGTTTGTCACTTAAAAGGTTACAGTAACTGTTATTGGAAGTTGCAAAGATGTTTGTAACCCAAAGGGACTGGGAGTGATGGGTTGTATTATTTAATTTTGTCAAGTCTTAACTTGTAAAATTTATGTAAACCCAAGTTTCATTTCTTGTAAATTGTAAAGTGTATGATCTTGTATCTTGTGCGATGAACGGTATCGTCGCATCCCGTGTTATCACCCACTGACAGGGGGTTTTTTCTGTTACTGTGACAGACGAAAAACGTAAAAACCGGAGCGAAACGTAAAAAACGGGCAAAAGGTAAAAAAAGCCAGACGAAACTATAAAATAAACCAGTACGAATCGTAAAAGAAACTTACGCAAAGCGTAAAATACGGACGCAAACGTAAAAAAACGGCAAAACGCAAAAACCAGACCAAAACATAAAAACGAAACCTTTAAAAAAAGGGAAAAACGTAAAAAAAAAACAGACGAAAACGTAAAAAACAAAACGTAATCGTAAAAAACGTACGAAAGCCTAATAAACTGCGAAAACATATAAAAACGGACGAAAACGTAAAAAACTAGACGAAAACGTAAGAAACCGGGCGAAAACGAAAAAAACGAGCGAAAACGTAAAAAACAGTGAACGTAAAACACAGACGGTAATCGTAAAAAATGGGACGTAAATCATAAAAAATAAAACGTACGAAAAACGTAAAAGATGAGCTAAAACGTAAAAAAAAAACAGACGAGAGCGTAAGAAACCGACGAAAACAATAAAAAACGGGGCGAAAACGTAAAAAAAACGGACAAAATCCTAAAAAGATGAAAACGTAATAAAAAAAAAGACGAAATCGTTTTAAAAAAACGGACGAAATACGTAAAAAAAACCGTAGGAAAGCGTTAAAAAACGTGCGGAAACGTAAAAAACGACGCTAGATGAACGTAAAAAAACAGGCGAAAGCGTATGAAACGAACGAAAAACGTAAAAAAAGGGCAGAAAACGTAAAAAAACGGGCGAAAAAGGTAAAAAAGGGCGAAAACTTAAAAAACTGCCGATAGCGTAAACAAAACAGATGTAAACAGACGAAATCGTATTTAACAAAAAAACGGTACGAAAACGTAAAAACCGTGCGAACATCAAAAAAGAGCGAAAACGTAAAGAGCCATAATAAAATAAGGATGGGCAAAAAACACCCATAACTTTTAAAAGAGTGTCAAAAAAGGCTAAAATGTTGCTATTTGGGTAACTTTTGCCACTCTGGATATTATCATGCAACTCAAACTATTTCAGCAAAAGATTGATATTTTTTTAACTTGTCAAGATTTAGTCTGTTATGAGAACTCATTACCATCTCTTTTAACCGCATAAATCTTTAAGAGTATACCAGTTTACATAGTTTTCGAACGACAATTTCATGTTTATAAAAGGATTTAGCAACCATGCTTATTTAATCACCAACTATTATTCCTTAAACTAATTTTTGAAATGTAATGTAGCATTAGATCTGATAAAACCCAAAAACCATGTCATGGACCAAGTAAAACTAAACTTGCATATGGCCAACTTTGAAACACATTTATGTTATGATGCAAATCCACAAGGACACTACATGTTGTTCATTTGAAATTAACCAGAACCCCAGCGCAAGACATGCTAGATACTTCTGTTAAATTTCGTTTCGATATCGATCACAATCACATTAATAATGTAAGCGTCATATCTCTACTAATTAGCCTGAACTTGTATGGACTCGAAAGTTTTGTACGTATCATTATTGGTGATTTCTACTGTAGTTAGTTTTATTTGTATCTTAAGTTTTGAGGAATAACAATTTACTAAGGACTTTTAAAGTATCATATGATTTAGTATTATGGCTCTAGGATTACAGTTGAAAGAAAATAATAAGGGAGATCAAACCTCAACTAGGACACGATCGCGAATTTAAAATCGAGCGATGAATATTAGCATGCCCCAAACATAGATTCTGCTACCCTTCTTAAACTTTATCAGATTTTTGTAGACGTATTTTGGAATATAGCTTACCACCTTGGATGGAAACGGAGAGGGGGGGTGGGGGGGGGAATACGTTTTTCCATTAGAAAACTGTTATTTTTAGATCAAGAGAATTACATCACTCTTTTTAACCGGCGGTCCCAATATTATATGGAGGCCGCCAAGTATATCAGGGGGGGCGCCTAGTTTATGGGACGCCTCCAGAAGAGGTTTTTAGACTAGATTTCTTTTGTTATCATAATCACCATCAAGTTCTGACGCAATATGAGAAGTGTCGAGCATAGGTTTTCAATAGCTAAAGCATATTTTAACTATATAAACCACACTCATAATATTTTTAGCTCAAAGAGCACACAATTTTAACTTAACAGGTATATAACTCAACCATTCCATAATCATGAGCACAATGCAAGTATAAAGTAAAGCGATAATGTAAATAATGAGTTAAAGCGACGGGTAAAAGAAAATGCAAACCGACAAGATGATTTATTGTGGTTGATTTATAGTGGTTCGGTCACGAAGCTCCTCTTCGCCCTACTCCACTCCTCGAGTATCCAACTCGAGAGTTACTTCACTAATCAACAAGCTTCCTTTCGGCGGAGAAAACCTTATACCAATGCTTACATTATTTTCCGACACTAAGCTAGATGTCGAGTTCTTTTTCGGGTACAACCAAACCCGTTATGTTTTATGGCCCAACATAACAAACCTTGTGTTTTATGTCCTAAACACATAAACCGCGTCGCTTACATTATTTTCCGACACTAAGCTAGATGTCGAGTCCTAATCTTAGCTAGAACCAATCTACCACTTCACCAATGTATTTTAAGGCCTAAAATACTAACCAACCCACAATCAACCCATCAAAATATATACATCATTTGGATCTACACACTACTAAAGATTGGAAGACATGGACTCGATCTATTTGTAACAAATGTTACATATGGACTAACTAGACTACATAACTTCGGATCTAGAAGATGAACGAAGTTCTTATCTTGCACTTGAGAAAAGGAGGAAAGAATAGAAGATTTGATCACATTTAAATAAGATTAACCAAGTTGAATGATCAAAGATTTAGAGAGATTTAGTGAGATCTAGAGAGAGAAAGAACTAAAAGAAAATCGTGTAAAAGGGTTGTGAAAATAGTTGGAGGTGACCCACTCTTTATAGGAGTTGAAAAACAGCCTGTCAGGAAATGGCGGTCCTAGATATATTAGGGGGCCGCCATATATTTAAGGGGACCGCCAACCTATTTAAGGGACCGCCCCGACAGACGCTCTTGTTTTTGTCTTTTTGTGGTGACAAACTTGTCTGGTGAAAGTGACACTTGTTTTGGGGGGAAAATGGCTAGATTTGAATTTTGAAATAATTACTACATAAAACATTTCTTTATAATTCAAAAATAATTTGTCTAATTAATTTTTGAGAAATTGTTTTGTTACATTTATAAAAATGTAATGTTTAAGACAAAAACTTATTTCTTTGATCATCCTACAAGTTTAATGTTGTTTGTACATACCTTATGTGATTTACGTCGGGTGCAAACAAATGTCGGTGTTGATGTAGACTTGAGACGTCGAGAGATGTATTAATGTAGACTTGAGACGTCGTGAGATGTAGATGCATGTATGCATTGATGATTTGTGATTACGAGTAACTTGCGCACTTTACGTTACGCATTACAAGTCACATGTTTTTCATCACCAAAACATAAAGAGATCGTATAGATTAAATATCATAATATTTGCACTAACAATCTCCCCCTTTTTGATGATGACAAAATATGTAAACTATAGCACATAGTAAAGTTTTGTCGAAGAAAAAAGGTATAATGTAGATTATGGTTAGAGCATATAGGTTGGAGGTATGAGAAGAAGGTAAGTGTGTAAGGTAAATATGTTGGAGGAATTAGAAGAAGGTAGGTGTTGCTAGTATATGTAGTGTGAAAGAATGAAAGGAAGGTGGGTGCTCCGTGTATATAGATTAAAGATATGAGGAAAAAGACGTGAGAAATAAAGGTTGAAGGTTATTTTGTGTTTCTTGGATAGTTGAGAGGAGGTTATACAAAATGAGAGGAAGACATAAGAAGAAAGTAAGTGCTCTGGTATATAGGTTGGAGGAATGAGAATGAGGTAGGTGCTTTGAGTGTATATGTTGAAGGAATGAGGAAAAGGTAGGTGCTCCAAGTATATAGGTTAAAGGAATGAGAAGAAACATGAGAAATAAGGTTGAGGTGGTTTTGTGTTTCTTTGATAATTTAGGAGAGGTCATGATAGATGAGAAGAAGGCATGATAGAATTGTAGGTACTTCAAGTATATAAGTAGAAAGTATTAGACGAAACCTGAAGGTTGAAGGTGATTTTGAAGTAGATGAGGTGAAGTATTTGGAGTATGGATGAGCCCTTCATCGTATTTGACAATCTCCAATCCTATCTTCCTATAAAGGTGAGCTTGCATCATCCTAGTGAAGTCTTCTATCATCATGGTTTAACCAACTCCATGCTATTTACCCACATATCTCCTAGCTCCCCCTTGCTCATTGCGTCCCCATGATAATTACATTCCTTGTATATTGACTATAACGGATCCATAAATAAATTACCATCGATGCTTGAGAAGTTCGATGCAATTTAAATGAGTAGAACGCTTGCAAGTGCTCCCCCTTGGTGTATGCTCCCCCTTGTTTGGGGCACCAAGGAATCAAGATATGGATGTGTGCTACAAAACAAAGTTAGTAGACAAGTGCACATATATATATAGCAAGATATTAGCGGGGAACTAGACATGCATTTTAGGTGTTAGTATTCTAGAGTATGACACTTTAAGTGAAAGTAGATGCTAGACAATGCAAGCATTATTTAAACCAACAATCTAAAATGATTACCTTAAAATACTCAAGACGTATAGTTACGGAGAGAGATTAGACCGACTTTTAATAAACGAGAATGGGATTCGTTTATTCATTGACACAAAAATATTATGAGAATGACCTTTTAAAAGTAGGAGAATGACACTTATGTCAAAACCAAAACTATATATATACTTTAAAAGAAGAAAAAGAAAAATAAGACGAGGATGGAGACGATGTGCTCTTGGATGAAAATGATTCCATAGAGCCAAAAAGTGAAAAAGGATGAGCGATACTAAAGAAGGAACGTGTTGACGAGAGGTTGATAGAAAAGATTGATATATCATTTGCACTAACAATTAATGTGCATATGATCCTATCGAGACAAAAGTGGATGATTGGGAATTCAAAGGTTTGTTTAGTGTTTTGTTAGTTGACAATGTTGAGGAACAAAGTGGGATGTGAAATAAGGTGGTAGTTCTTTCATGGTGGAATAATAATGAGAGACTCAACAATGTGGTGACTCAATAACACTTGAAGATTTAAAATCTTATTTATGTTCTTCACTTTCTAGAAAGTGGAAAGTTTTACCAAGGAGTGACATTTGCATTTCGCAAATTACTTAAATATTTCAGATGAAATAATTAAGTTGTCAAGGGATATAGGAGGAATTCTAATAGTAACAAGACTATTAGAAGAGAGAAGAAGCGTATAGAAATGAGGAGACTCATTAGAAGTGAAAAGGAACATTTAGAAGTGAGAAGAAACTTTTAGAAGTAGAAAGACTATCAGAAGTGAAATAACTACTAGAAGAGAGAAGAAACATTTAAGAGTGAGAAGAATCGTCTATGAATTTGAGACAAGACGTATGCGAGATATGAGGACCAAGGTTTGTATGTGAGGGGATTTATTGTGAAGTGATGGATTGTAAGTCTATCGATTGTAAGGAATGTGTTTAATAATGAGACGCATTTTATTATGAAATTCACTTGACTCTTGAAAACATAAGCAACGATGCTTATGAGTGTTGGGATATAAGGATGACCCATTGATCTATAAAAAGATATTGGGTATAGATTTGGGTGTGGAATAGACGTCAAATCATAGCAGAAGAGAGGAAGTGTTAGGTTATGGAATTAAAAAAATGAATGGTATTACAAGCTGCTGTCGGCGGTCCTAGATATATCAGGAGGCCGCCAGAATAGATCTGGGGGTCGCTGGACCGCCAACAGGAGGGAAGTTTGGGGAAATTGACGAATTTTTTGAAAAGAGTGACATTTTAATTTGCATTTCGCTAATTAAAAATACTTAAAGTACTTTGAATGAAGTAGTTAAGTTGTCACGACACGGAATGGAACACGGACTAGAATCAAAACTAGAAGAAAATGTTAGGAATTATTCATTCCTGACTTAGTACCGTTAGTGATAATACTTAGTACTGATAGTTATAGTTAGTACTGACAGAACAAAGTGTTAAGTACCGATCAGATAGTTAGTACTGTTAGTAGAAAATTGTTAGTACCGTTTAAGAGATATGTATGAGATATTATAGGAAAAGATATGTATTATCTTTTATGCGTTTTGTAAGCCTATTAGGGTTTATCCTTGGTCTATAAAAGGAACCCTCATGGCATAGTTAGAGATATCAGTTCAATATACATCTCATACAATCATATCTCATAGTTAGTAATCTGTAATCACTTTAACAGATTAATAGAAATCAAAGTTTAGTTTATTCATTGTTCTTCTTAATACTATTGTGTAGATTCCGCATATACAATTAGTATTCATAGTCAGTGTTTCTATATAGTCAATATGTATTTATACAAGTTGGCTATCACCCTTAGCAGGCTGCAAAGATCTGTTCAGTTTGGGACTCACAAGTGGTATCAAAGCCTGTGAGAAACTCTGAGTAAAAAAACAAAACCAGTTATAATCTCTATCTTACAAAACTAATCATGTTGGTTAACAAGATGTCAAATTCTACCACGGCCACACATCATTCATCATCACAAACACCCAAACACAAACCAAATCTCCATCATATGTATCAACCATCAAACTTCCTATTCTCAAAAAGGGAGAATACGATATATAGGCCATGAAAATGGAACATTATTTGGCCCATATAAACTATCCAATCTAGGAAGTTATACAAAATGGGAATGGTCCTGTATCAATCACCACAGATACAAAAGATCAAATTAAGGTTATGCCTTCAAGGACTGCAGAAGAGATCCTAGCTAGAGAAAGAGAAAGAAAAGCTAGGACCACTTTGCTTATGGCTTTACCAGAAGATCATCTTGCTAAATTTCATAAGATAACAGATGCAAAAGAGATGTGGGATGCCATCAATCCAGATTTAGTAGAACTGGACGATCAAAGAAGATGCAAAATCTATATTTAAAGCTACAGTTTGAAGGTTTCTCTGTATAAACTCAGAGGACTGCATAAAGGGTATGGGAAACAAGGTTCCAAGTCTTCTAAGTCAATAGAGATTCATGGGGCAGGTGTAATCCAACTGAGGATGCAACTCAGAAATTCCGTAGATCTCTTTAAAACTTCTGCCTGGGCTCAAGGTTTCCTTAATCATGAGGACCAAGCAGGAGTGGACAGTCTCAGCTTTGATGATCTGTATAATAATCTAAGAGTCTTTGAGAATGATGTAAAAGGCTCTACTGCATCATCCTCTAGCACGCAAAATGTGGCATTTGTCTCTGAGAACACCAGCAGTACTAATGATGTTAGTACCGCTTATAGTGTTTCTAATACTTCTGGTCAAAACTCACAGTATGAACAAACTTCATCATACTCCTTACTTGCAAATCAATCCAGTTGCCCTCAATTGGATCATGAGGACTTGGAACAGCTTGATGAATTTGACTTAGAAGAAATGGACTTGAAATGGCAGGTGGCCATGATTTCGATGAGAATGAAAAAGTTCTACAAAAAGACTGGTAGAAAGCTACAATTTGATGCAAAGGAACCAGTTAGTTTTGATAAAACCAAAGTCGAGTGCTACAGTTGCCACAAGACAGGCCATTTTGCTAGAGAGTGTAGAACCAAGGGAAATCAAGATAGTAGGAGGAGAGATGCTTGGAACTCTGGCAATAAGGATGGGGTAGTGATTGGTAAGAGGAAGACTCTAAAGCATTGGTGACCATTGATGGAGAAGGTGTAGATTGGACTAGTCACTCAGAAGAAGAAGAAGATTATGCTTTGATGGCTTACAACAGCTCAGGCTCAGACACAGAGGTAACTTCCTGTTCAAATGAGTGTAAAGAGTCTTATGCTAAACTTAAAAAACTATATGATGCACAGAGAGAACAACTTAGTGATGCAAGCATAGAAATAGAGGCATATACTCAAGGTCTAAAGAAAGTTGAAGCACAATTAGTTGCTCATCAACAAGGTCAACTTTGGTATGAAGAAAAGATAAGGTTTATGAAAATAGACTTAGATGATAAAATAGATGTCCTAACATACCATAAGAAACTATCGGCAGAAGCTCAAAAAAGAAAAAGGGGGGGGAAAAAAGATTTAAAGCTAAAGTATGAAAATGGCACAACTCTTCTAAAAATCTTGGTAAACTGCTAAATACCCAAATGAGTGCTAATGATAAATTTGGGCTTGGGTATGGGGATCACAAATATGATGGCATTTTAAGTTATGAAAATGAAGTTTTACAAAGTGTATTTATGAATAAGGAAAGTGAGTTGGAAAAACAACCATTGTATGATAGGTTTGTTACAGCAAGAGGAATGCATGCTGTACCCCCACCCATGACAGAGAATTACATGCTATCTGGACCTGATGTAGAAATAGATTACTCTCAATTTACATATGGTCCAAATCAGTCTCAACCTAGTGAATCTGAAACCTAAACCAGTGACTTTGATACTTGTGAATCAGATTGTAGTGTTAAAATACATAAATCTTTGCCTGAACCAACTGTAAATGAACCCAAAGTAGTAAATCAACCTAAGGTTTGGTCTGATGCTCCTATAATTGAGGAGTATGAACATAGTGAGTTGACTTGTGTCTAACTACAAAAGAAACAGGAACAACCTAGTTTTGTAGTACTAAATAAGGCAAAGTAAAACTCCTAAGGAAATTGTTAAGAATCAATTCATACATAGTAAAAATCCTACAGTTGACAAGAAAGGGTTGGGATATGGGTTTACTGCAAGAGCATGTTTTGTATGTGGTAGTCTTAGTCATCTAATTAGAGATTGTGATTTCCATGAAAAGAGGATGGCTAAACAAGCTGAGTTAAACAATAGCATGAGGATGAAGTCTAGTCAAAGGGAGATTAGACCAATTTGGAACAATGTGCAAAGAGTGAATCATAAAAACCAATTTGTTCCTACAGCAGTACTAACTAGAACTGGCAAAATTCTAGTTAATACTGCTTGTGTAGCTGGTACTAACAATGTTTGTATGCTACGGCTGATTTTAACAGACAGGCAGTACCAACTAATGCTGCTATGAAAGTTAATATTGTTAAGCCTATTGTGAATAGAGTTAGACCAGCAAATGTTTTTTATAAAACTCATTCACCATTTTCAAGGTCTTTTATTAACACAACAACACTTAGAACAAAATTTTCATATCAAAAGGTTAATACTGCTGAGGTAAATGCAGTTAGTGCTGTTGGGGGAAAAAGGGAAACTGCTGTTAAGCCCTCAACAGGTTGTAATTGGAGACAAAAAGGACATTACTGGCAAAATTTCTCCAAATACAATAGTGGATCAAGTCTAAACAGGCTTGGGTCCTTAAAAGAATCTAATCTCTTTTATTTGATGTGCAGGATTATCCACACAGAGCTTTAAAGCACAAAGGGATTATTGATAGTGGATGTTCCAGGCACATGACTGGAAACAAGGCCTACCTTGCTGCATATCAAGACTTTAATGGTGGCCCTGTTGCTTTTGGAGGAAGTAAAGGGTACATAACTAGTAAGGAGTTTTTACTTACAGCTTCTTCATATGGATTTGTTTGACCTACATCTGTAAGGAGCTTAAACCATAAGACTTATTGCCTGGTTATCACTGATGATATTTAGCAGTTTGGTTAGGTGTTTTTTTAAGAAAACTAGGATGAAACTTAGTGGAATCCTTAAGGACTCTATAAGACAAATAGAGGACCAATTAAATTAAAAGGTTAAAACAATTAGATGTGATAATGGTACATAATTTAAGAACAGGGATTTTATTAAATTCTATGGGTCAAAATGGATCAAGAGGGAATACAGTAATGCCAGAACTCCACAACAAAATGGAGTTGCTGAAAGAAAGAACAGGACCCTTATTGAGGCTACTAGGACTATGTTAGTAGATTCCTTTTTACTTAACAGTTTTTGGGCTGAAGCAGTTAGTACTGCTTGTTATGTTCTTAATAGGGTATTAGTGACCAAGCCTCATAATAAGACACCTTATGAACTTGTAACTGGTAAAATACCAATCATAAGCTACATAAGACCTTTTGGGTGCCATGTGACCATCTTGAATACCATTGACCATCTGGGCAAGTTTGATGGGAAATCAGATGAAGGGTTTCTAGTTGGGTATTCTCTATAAAGCAAGGCTTTTAGGGTATATAATTTAGACACCAAGAGAGTTGAGGAAAACCTGCACATAACCTTTTTAGAAAATAAACCAAATGTTGCAGGAAAAGGACCAACTTGGCTGTTTGATCTTGATTATTTAACTGATTCAATGAATTATCAACCAGTGAGATCAGAAAATCAAGCTAACAAACATGCAGGTCCACAAGAAGCTAATCACAATGCAGGTACAAAAGATAATATTGATGCAGGTGATTCTGAAAAAGAAGATGAATCTGCTCAGGACTACTTTGTACTGCCTATATGGTCTTTTTATTCTTCAACAGTCAAGAGATCAACAGAAAAGGATGCAAGTGAAACACCTACCAAACATCCTGATTTAAAGACAGATGAGAACCCAGTAGATAAGGAGGATCAAGTCTTTTTGGATGAACTTGAAAGACTTAAGAGGCAAGAAAAGGATGCTAATGATGCAGCTGAAGCTCTCAGGAAGGAGTTTGCCCAAGAAACTGAGGATTTACTTTTACAAGCAGGAGCTGCTAAAACTAGCAGTACTAACATAGTTAATACTGCTAGCACACCAGTTAGTACTGACAGTCCTTATGATGGACTATCCTTCTCTAACATCCAATCTGACCAAGATGACTCAGAAATACCTGCACTTGAGGACATTTATAAAAATCCTACTGATGGTATTTTTACAAATTCATCTTATGATGATGAGGGTGCAGTGGCTGACTTCACAAACTTAGAACCTGTTGTGAATGTCAGTCCTATTCCCACATCAAGGATTAACTCTATTCATCCTTCAACTTTAATTCTTGGAGATCCACAATCAGCAGTTCAAACAAGAAGTAAAGTGACTAAAAGTTCTGGAGCCCATGCTTTTGTAAGTTATATTCAAAAGCAAAAGGAGAATAATCCATAAGGACTTACAGCATTGTTATTTGCTTGTTTTTTGGGGGGGAGTCTTTTTTTCAAAATAAACCCAAGAAAATCTCTGAAGCACTTGAAGATGAAAGTTGGGTTGATGCTATGCAGGAAGAATTGCTGCAGTTCAAGATTCAGAAAGTTTGGATTCTTGTAGATTTGCCTTATGGGAAGAAGGCAATTGGAACAAAATGGGTTTATAGAAATAAGAAGGATGAGAGAGGAGTTGTGGTCAGAAATAAAGCAAGGTTAGTTGCTCAGGGACATAGGCAAGAGGAAGGGATAGATTATGATGAGGTTTTTGCTCCTGTGGCCAGGATTGAAGCCATTAGGATCTTTTTAGCCTTTGCCTCTTACATGGGCTTCATAGTCTATCAAATGGATGTGAAAAGTGCCTTCCTTTATGGCAAAATTGATGAGGAGGTCTATGTGTCTCAACCACCAGGTTTTATAGATCCTAAATATCCTTAGAAGGTCTATAAAGTAGTAAAAGCTCTCTATGGTTTACACCAAGCTCCCAGAGCCTGGTATGCTACTTTATCTACTTTCTTGTTGAAGAATGGATACAGAAGAGGAACTATTGACAAGACTCTTTTCATTAAGAAGGACAAACATGATATCATATTAGTATAAGTTTATGTGGATGATATCATATTTGGTTCTACAAAGAAATCTTGGTGTGATGAATTTGAGGCATTAATGAAGAGTAGATTTCAGATGAGTTCTATGGGAGAGCTCACTTTCTTTCTTGGATTACAAGTCAAACAGGAAGAAGATGGTATGTTTATAAGTCAGGATAAGTATGTTACAGAAATCTTGAAGAAGTTTGACTTTGTCAGTGTTAAGACTGCTAGTACACCAATTGAGACCCAAAAGCCTTTAGTCAAGGATGAGGAAGCCAGTGATGTGGATGTACAACTTTATAGATCCATGATTGGTTCTTTAATGTACTTGACTGCTTCTAGGCCTGATATTATGTTTGAAGTCTATGCTTGTTCTAGGTTTTAGGTCACTCCAAAGACCTCCCATCTAAGTGTTGTTAAGAGAATCTTTAGGTATCTAAAGGGCAAACCAAAACTGGGCTTTTGGTATCCTATAGTGTCCTCATTTGACCAGGAAGCCTATTCAGATAGTGACTATGCTTGAGCAAATCTTGACAGGAAATCCACAACAAGAGGTTGTCAATTTCTTGGCAGGAGACTTATTTCTTGGCAATGCAAAAAGCAGACCATTGTGGATACTTCTACTACAGAGGCATAATATGTTGCTGCTGCAAATTGCTGTGGGCAAGTTTTGTGGATTCAAAATCAAATGTTAGACTATGGGTTCAATTTCATGAACACAAAGATCTACATTGATAATGAAAGTACAATATGCATTGTAAAAAATCTAGTATATCACTCCAAAATAAAGCATATTTCCATTAGGCATCACTTCATAAGGGATACTTATGAGAAGAAACTTATACATGTGCTTAAAATCCACACTGATGATAATGTAGTTGATCTACTAACCAATGCATTGGATGTTAGCAGGTTTTAGTTCTTGGTTGTTACTATTGGCATGATTAATCCATAAGCTGCATTAGCTAAGGGGAGGCAATATGATTTGTTGTATAGTTTGTATGAAGTGTTCAATATGCAAAAGCATTTTTAACCATCAGTGACGAATTTCAAGAAGTTAATTGGGTTTTCAAGAGTCACTGGGAAGAGATAAAGACGGTATTGAAGTATTGTTGTTGCCAAACTTGTTCATTTTTTTGTTGGCAAAAGTTAGTACTGACAGTGCAAAGTTAGTACCGTTGGGCAAAGATAGTACCACTATAGAGACGTTGAAGAAAATACCGCCAAGGGTATAAAGTGTAAATTGAAACGGTTTCATTGCTTTTAGGTTTGCTAAACCTATATAAACCCATCTCAATTGCACAGTACACTTACGTAATCTCTCTCAAATACTTTCTTCCATACAAGCCCTAATCTCTCTCTCACCGACGATCACTAATTCAACCACAATGGTTGTTCTTGAATCGTGCCCTAAGCACAATATGGTCGCTTATTTAGAGAAGACTGAAGGGAATGCAGAGTTTCATGAGGTTATTAATTTACTTGTGTGAAGCTCCATTCATCATGCTCTCACTATAAGTCTCGTAGTCTCTACTACATTTGTTGAACAGTTTTGGAGGTCTGCTAAATCCAAAATAATCAACAATGTAAGGTACATTACTGCCAAAGTAGCTGGAAAGCATGTGTCTATCTCTGAAGCATCAATAAGAAGTGACCTTGTTTTTGATGATGTTGATGGGATAGATTCTCTACCAAATCAGGCTATATTTGATGCTATACAGCTCATGGGGTATGAGGGGGATTTAACTGTGTTAACATTTAATAAAGCTTTGTTTTCACCCCAATGGAGGTTTCTATTTCATACAATGAATCATTGTATTAGTTCAAAAAGCACCTCTTGGGATCAAATTCCCACTAACATTGCCACTGCTGTCATTTGCTTAACATCTAATCAGAAATATAATTTTTCTAAATTAATTTTTGATGGTATGCTTAGACACTTAGATGCAAAGAAAAAGTTTGTAATGTATCCACGTTTTATTTCAATCTTTTTGGATAAACAGCTAATGAATGTACCAGTACCTTTAGATCATTTTCCTGTAAATGCTTTGACAAGTAAAGTTTTCTCCTTTATGGTTAAAAAGGGTAAACATTTTTCAAGGAAAGTCACACCTTTATTTGCTTCTATGTTGGTACAATCAACTGAGGATGAGGGTGCTACTTCAGAAAGACCATCTGATCCACAACCTACACCCTCTCCTCCTCACCCAAGTGAAGCCAATATTGAGCCTCAGTCTGACCCATCACCTAGACCTTCACCTTCTACTCATATTCCTAATTCTATTCCAAAGAGTTTTGGTGGGAATCATGGAGGTCAGTCATCCAATGATAGATCCCTTTCAGGGAATGAGGGTGGCATGACACTCCAAAGTGTCTATGATCTTTGTATCTCTTTTTGTATACAGGTTACAGATCAAGCCAAGGAAATTAAACACTTGAAGGCACATATCAAGAAGCTTAAGAAGAAAGCCAAACCTGTTATTACACACCATAGATCTTGGATGAAGAGTGTATCTTTGAAGCAAAGGTTGGCAGGAAAGAAAACCTTAAAGGCAAACTGGATGCAAAAGGAGTCTGTATCCAAACAGGGGAGGAAATCTGCCAAAGCTGAACCTTCAGTCCATACAAATCCATTATTTGATGAGCTTCCTGATGATACAATGGATTATATAGATACTGAGGATGCTCAACATATGGGGAGGATAAGAAATAGAGTGAATGAATAGAAAGAGGGTACTGAAGATGCAATTAGTAATAAAGATGTAGTTAGTACTGACAAAGAAAAAGTTAGTACTGACAGATCAAAAGTTAGTACTGACAGATCAAGAGATAGTACCGACAAGGAGAAAGATAGTACCGACAAGGAGAAAGAAGGTACCGACAAGGATAAAGTTAGTACTATTAGCCAAGATGAAGGTACTAATGATCAAACTAAAAGAAGAAGGGCTACTCCAACAACAACTACTCCTACAATGTTTGGAGATGATGAAACCATTGCTCAAGTTCTTCTCAACATGAGCCAAGCCAAGGCAGTTTCAAGAGAAAAGGAGAAAGGAGTAGAGCTTAAGGATGTTGAAGAGACTGAGAGACAAAGACCTACTTCAACCAGATCATTATTGACATTAAAGCCTCTTCCAAAGATTGATCCAAAGGATAAAGGGAAAAAGAAAATTGAAGAGGAAGATGAGTCTGATACTGAATCTGAAGATATTCCTGAAGCTGAAAAGAAGTTTAAGCAACTTGCTAGGGATGAAGAAATGGCTAGAAAGTTGCAAGAGGATTGGGAAACAGAAGAAGAAAGGAAAAGATTAGCTGAGGAAGAAGCTACAAAGACTGCCCTTTCAGATGAATATGACTTCATTCAAGCAAGAATTGAAGCTGATAGACTTCTAGCTCTAAGACTTCAAGATGAAGAGAGAGAGCAGTTCACTGTGGAAGAAAGAGCAAAGTTCCTTCATGATACAATTGCAGCTCAAAGAAGGTTTCTTACAGAACAAAGAGCTATTGCAATCAGAAACAAACCTCATACAAGAACTCAGCTTAGGAATTAAATGATGACTTATCTAAAGCATGTTGGAAACAAGAAACTTAGATTTGAAGAGCAAAACTTTTGAAGAAGTACAAGTTTTGTATGAGAAAGTGAAGAGGTTTGATGAAAGTTTCACTGCTGTTGGTTCCACTGAGGATGAAAGAAGGATTAAGGAGATGAATGAAAGAGTAAAAGACAGTGATCAGAAGAAATTAAAGGAAGAAGACACATCAAAGGTACCTGCTAAGGTAGAAGTGACAAAGCAGGGTACAAAGAAGAGAAAAGGGGGTCATATCAAAATGATTGCAAGGAAAAAGCCAAGAAAATAGTTAGATGTTGACAGTGATGATGAACATAGAAAATGCCTAAAGATTGTTACATTTGAAGGTACCATAGATAGTGAGATAATGGAGAAGAAATCATTTATTGCTAGGTTGAACAAGGTATCATCACCAGATGGGGACTATCTTGTTATATACAGAGCCAATGGGAACTTCAGAGCATTCAACTATCTCATGGAGGTACTTCATATATTTGATAGGCAAGATTTGTATCACTTATATAACTTGATGCTGGAGCAGTACTCAGAAACTACACTAGAAGGGATTGAGTTGATTCTTTAGGGAGATTTGAAGATAATGATGGAATCCTCAACTGAAGAAAATGATCAAAGTGATTTCTGGAGTAATCAACAGGATTAGAAGATTGTCACTTGGAGATTGTATGAAGCTTGTGGAGTTTGCATACTAGAATTTGAAGATGGGACAGTCATCCATATGTTAGTTGAAAGAAGATATCCTTTTTCCAAGGAGTTATTGCAAAGAATGCTTGATCTGGGATTAGAAGTTGAAAGAGAAAGTACTGTTGCCCTTGATTTGATAAGATTCATTAAGAAACAGATTGATGAAGAGTGATGCTGTGAATGGACTTGAGAAGGGTTTGAGTGTTGGCTAACCACCACACAACAAATGGTCATCAGTTCACCATGCTTAACAGGCATAAGAACTGGCTAGTCCATAAGCAAACGGCTTGTGGTAAAGACTTCTCAAATCTGTTGATAGCTGATAGTTTGCTAAAAACTATATGGTTTATCAATGCACCATGTTATGGCAATGAAGCATTGGCTAGTCCAAAAGCAAACGGTATTTGGTAAAGACAAATCAATTCCGTTGATGGTTGACAGTTTACCAAAAACTATATGGTAATTAACTCACCATATTTTTCAAATAAAGAGTTAACTATCCCAGAGCAAATGGCTACTGGTAAAGGAACATCAAATCCGTTTATGGCTGGTAGTTTGCCAAAAACTACAAAGCCAACTTAGTTGGATTGTTGCTGAAAAGATGTTGCTTAAAAGACAAAGTTGCTGATGCAGATGGATAGTGTTTAAAGATCAAATCAAGATGTGTTAGAGTGTTTGGATAATTCCTCCAAGAACTTAAGAAGATTAACCTGAAGAAACATGAAGTTAAAAGAGTTCAACAATCATGTTTAGGGGAGGATTGTTGGGAATTGTACATTTTTGAATTAGTACCGTTAGTGATAATATTTAGTACAGATAGTTATAGTTAGTACTGACAGTACAAAGTATTAAGTACTGCTCAGATAGTTAGTACCGTTTAAGAGATATATATGAGATACTATAGGAAAAGATATGTATTATCTTTTACGCGTTTTGTAAGCTTGTTAGGGTTTATCATTGGTCTATAAAAGGAACCCTCATGGTATAGTTAGTATAATCAGTTCAATATACATCTCATACAATCATATCTTATAGTTATTAATCTGTAATCACTTTAACAGATTAATAGAAATCAAAGTTTAGTTTTTCAGTATTCTTCTTAATACTATTGTGTAGATTCCGCATATACAACTAGTATTCATAGTCAGTGTTTCTATATAGTCAATCTGTATTTATACAAGTTGGCTATCACCCTTAGCAGGCTGAAAAGATCTGTTCAGTTTGGGACTCACACAACATGATATCATACACGGGTTTAAATATTAAATACGGCTAAATAATTATTAACATGAATATAAATATCAAATGTAAGCATGAATTACTGTGATATGAAAACAAATATACGCGATAGTACTTATAACAACGACTAATATAATTCTTATTTAAAGTTTATATAAGGACATCTGGAAAAAAAACATTTAAAAAAAACCCACATATTGTGTACAACAAAACGAAATTTTGATGCACAAAAATTTATTAATGCCTAAAATTTTTAACTTGTTATAGTATGATGTGCAATAAAATTTTGATGTAAAAATTCAAAAGAAGTTGGGTACAAAAACGATTTTTTTGATGCACAAAAAAATATTTAATGCACAAACGTTTTTTTCATAATATTTTTCGGCAAAACTATCCACTTTTAGGAAAACTTCTTTCATAACTTTTTTATGCACCAACATACACAATATTGTGAAATTTGTTTAGAAATTTTCGAGAATTAAAAAAGAAGAAGGATATATACGTAATTTTGAAACAAAATGACGGATATATATGTAAAAATTAAGTTAGTTTGGATATATATGTAATTTCTCTGCAAATTAAGGATATATATGTAATTCCCCCTTCTTAAAATTTTCTTTTGTCCTAATTTAGGTTTAGAAATTTAGTTTGAATTTTTAGGAGTTAAATTTAGTTTACTTGCTTATTTGTCGCGCTTTATTTGTTTCCCGTTAATTGTTAAGTGTTTAATTGTTTTTAATTGAGTGTTTTTAATTGTGCTTTTAATTAGTAGTTATAGAAAACAGGAGAAGAGTTGAGGGCTTGACGAATTTTGTGAAAGGGAGGTGGTCATATTAAAATTTGTATATTCGCTAATTAAAAATACGTAAAGACATTCGAATAAGTTTAAGTTGTCACGACGCATGGAATAGAAAATAGACTAGAATTGAGCCTAGTAGAAAAGAAAAGAGAAACCTAGACCTAGACGAAGATAATTAAATGATTCGACCGAAGAGGAGGTAAAGAAAAGATGTCGATGGATGTATCTTTAGACGGAACTTTTTGATGATAAATGTTTCCTATTTAGACATTGTTTTTGAAGTAAATGGTGACTATCCGATGTTTTCGTCCGACGAGAGAAAGAAAAAAATAAAGAAAGAAAAAAACAAACAAAGATGGGAAGCAACAATCTTGACAATGCCAAAACAGATGGTGGTTAGCGTACGATGAACTACATCTACGAAGTTATGTAGCTCTTCTCGAGCATTGCGAATATTCATAGAACAATCACACGATGAGGTATGAGGTTGTCTTAAAGGTGGTAGCAGAAAAGGTGGATGGAAGGAATTAGCCATTTATATGGTTGTAGAGGTATGATTGAGTGAGAAGAAAGAGGTATAATCGCAATTTTCCGAAAGACAGAGAATGTTTTCATTGAAGAGAAAGAATGTTTCGTCGAAGAGAAAGAATGTTTTCGTCAAAGAGAAAGACTTTTTTCGTCGAAGAGAAAGAATGGTTTCGCGAAGAGAAAGAATGTTTTCCGTCAAATAGAAAGAATGTTATCTTCGAAGAGAAAGAGTGTTAAGCCAGTCGAAGAAGAAAGAATGTTTTCGGACGAAGAGAAAAGAGAGAGCATTTTAACTTTATGTTGTTAAAAGACATTGAATAGGAGTTACCAGGATATGACTTTAACCGTTTACGATCGCAAATAAAGATACTTGAATATTTGGATGAAATATATAAGTTATCGAACTACTTGAGGAGTGGGTTAATTTTGTATATAACCTTTCTTGACAAAGATGGTTATTTTTGAAGAAATCGAGATGATGATCAAAGAAGTGTACGAGTGAAGACTCTAAGAGATTTAAGACCATTTTACGACTCTTTTGACTTTTTAGATTTGTGACACGAACGCGAAGAAAAATATTCTAGTGTGAGAAAATACATACCTAGATGCATAAGACATATAGATATAAGCATGCAAGTTTATCTAAGCATGCATCAACATAATAATCAACGAGATTAATGTGTAAGACTATATGACATCTAAACGTTAATTGTCAAACATTAAACTAACATAGTGTAGGTGCACAATTTAACAGTGGGTCATGTAAAATGATACCTAACAAAACATGATAATTTTAAATGCAATCGTCATGCAAACTGTTATCATTAGCATTTAGTAGCATGTAATATTTAGATAAAACTATGAGATATTTTAATCTAAATTACTAGAAAAGACAAACTCCTTTACAATAGACGATGTAACCTTTCCCTTTGAGTGTTCTTAATAATTTCATTTATAGTCCTTTGACTATTTGACTTTTGTTAGTTTATTCAGATTTTTTACCATGTTGACGGTGGTGATTTTGTTGAGAATTATGGTGAATTATGGTTTATTGTGATTAATAATCCCTTTTGGAAGGTATTATTATGATATTTGTATTCCGGGTGGTTTGCCTCGTGAATTTTGAAAAATGCTGAAAAAACGAGTCTGACACGACCGTTAATGTCAAATGAGTTTGAAGGGTTTTAAATTGTAAATATGTCGAGTAAACACACTAGGGTTATTGAAAGTAATTTTAAAAGTAAATAAAAATGCTAAATAACTTTGGAGTAAATTTTACGGTTGAGTTTTACGAGTATTTAAGTGATTTCGACACGAAAAGAAAGACCCAAGACCCCTTGGATCCCATGGCCGGTCAATGAAGTCAATAGGAGACAACATGGCTTAATTCTAGTGCAATGTTGTCTAAAGATGCTTAGTACTAATTATTCCTTCTACTAGATTTCTCATTCATTCATCATTTTTCAAAAATAAAACACACACACTTTTGTGCGTGTGCTCTCCACGTCCGCCACCTAAACCATCACAACCACCATATATTTTCCAACTTTGATCAAGAGCGTGATATTCCGGGTTGATACGATTGTTTGGGTATTCATTTAAACAACGTTTGGGTTGTCCGGTTCGTGTCGAAATCTACATTTTTAAAGATTTTCTTGTAAGTTTTTCAAATTTTAAATTTCGTTTGTCCTTTTGTGTTTATCTTGATTCATAGATGTTAGAAGCTCCCTTGCTTCATTGCACCCAAAATGATAAAAACCTTCATTGCAAAGTGACTCTACGGGAACCTTATGAATCAAATAAATCAGCAATCTAAACTCAAGGTTCGATGAATGCATTTAAATGAGTATGATGCTGTAAGACGCATCCCCTATGGTTGTATGCTTCCCCCTTGTTTGGGATGCCAAGAATCAAGATATAGATATGTGCTACAAACAAAGTTATAGACAAGTGCACAGAATATATAGCAAGATATAGCAGAAATTAGACATGGGACTTTTAGGTGTTTATTATTCTAAAAATATGACACTTTGAAAAAAAATAGAAACTATAACACATCCCAACCATTATTTTATAAACAACAACCTAAATGATAAAATAAAAAGCCGAGATCGGAGACATAGTGTTTAATACTAAGATTCGACCCTAATTTTAATAAAACAAGAATGGGATTCGTTTATTGATTGGATCACAATCAAACAAAAATTGTGAGAATGGCCTTTTAAAGGTAGACAAATGTCGCTTAATATCTTGGCGAGATATGCCAAAATGTATAGTTTATGAGGATAAAAAGAAAGACAAGACGAGGATGGAAACGACATGCTCTTGGATGAAAATTATTCCATAAAGCTAAAAAGTGGAGAAGGATGAGTGAGACTAAAGAAGGAAGGTATAGACAGGAGGTTGCCAGAAAGGATTAACATATCATTTCACCACAAAGGGGATGTGCATGTTATCCTATCATAGACAAGGGTGTAAACAATTGGGAATTCAAGAGTTTTGTTTGGTGTTTTGTTGGTTTCAATGTTGAGGAACCAAGAGGTGGTAAGATGGTGAAATAAGGATTTATTCTTTATGTGGAAGAAAATGATAGAAACCACAAAATGTGGTGACTGCAATAACACTTATAAGATTGAATATCTTCTTTAATGTTTGTCACTGTCTAGAAAGTGGAAAGTTTAACGAAGGAGTGACATTTGCATTTTGCAAATTACTTAAATATTTTGGATGAAAAAATTATGTTTCAAAGGATATAGGAGAATTTTAATAGTTTTACAAGAGTATTAAAAGGTGAAAAGAAGATGTTTAGAAGTGAGAAGAAACTTTTTAATTCTAGAAGACCAATTCGAAAGTGAAAAGAACATTCAGGAGTGAGAAGACCATTAAAGTGAGAAGAAGCATTTAGAAGTGAGAAGACTATTAGAATTGAGAAAAGACATTTACGAGATGCGAGGACCAAGATTTGTATGTAAGGGATTTATTGTATAGTGATAGGTTGTAAGTATATCGATTGTGAGGAATATTTTTTAGAATAGATACAACATATCATTATACAAATCACTTTGACTCTAAAACAACATAAGCAATCAATTCTTATGGTTGAATTGTGAATATGAGGGATGACGCCATTTGATCTTTAGAGAGATATAAGCAAAGGTATGGGTGTAGAGTAACTCACTCGTAGCATTAGAAGGAGGGGAGGATTGGTTATCGGATTAGAAAGAACGAGCGGTTATACAAGCCTGACTTCTTCCGGCGTTCCCAGATATAAAATAGGGGGCCGCCATAATAAATTTGGGGCCACGATACTGCCGAAACAGGATAAGAGTTGAGTGGCTTGACGAATTTTGTGAAAGGAGTGATATTTAATTTTTTATATCCGCTAATTTAAAACACGTAAAGTACTTCGAATGAAGTTGTTAAGTTGTCACGACGCATGGAATAGAAAATAGACTAGAATTGAGCCTAGTAGAAAAGAAAAGAGAAACCTAGACCTAGACGAAGATAATTAAATGATTTGACCGTGAGGGGTAAAGAAAAGAATGTCGATGATGTTATCTTTAGACGGAACTTTTTTGATGAAAATGTTTCCTTTTTAGACATTGTTTTGAAGGAAATGGTGACGTATCTCGATGTGTTTCGTCCGCGGAGAAAAAAAAAAATAAAGAAAGAACAAAACAACAAAGAATGGAAGCACACAATCTATGACAATGCCAAAACAGATGTGTGTTACGTACGATGAACATAAACATCCACGAAGTATGTAGCTCTTCCTCGAGCATGTTGCGAATATTCCTAGAACAAACACACATGAGGTATGAGGTTGTCTTTAAAGGTGGTAGCTAGAAAAGGAGGATGTGATAGGAATAGCCATGTTATATGGTTGTAAGGTATGGATTGAGTGAGAAGACAGAGGTATAAATCCGCAATTTTCCGAAAGACAGAGATGTTTTCATTGAAGATGAAAGTAATGTTTACGTCGAAGAGAAAGAATGTATACTGTCAAAGAGAAAGACTTTTTTTCGTCGAAGAGAAAGAATGTTTCGACGAAGAGAAAGAAAGTTATTACGTCAAAGAGAAAGAATTTTTTCTTCGAAGAGAAAGAATGTTTTCGTTCGAAGAGAAAATACTGTTGTTTCGTCGAAGGATAAAGAGGAGATCGATTTTAACCGATAATTAGTGTAAAATCTTGAATATGGATTTTCGATATGAACCTTTAACGTTTACGATCGCAAGTTAAAGATACTTGAATATTTTGGATGAAATATTTAAGTTATCAAACTTACTTGGAGGAGTGTTAGATTTGTATATAACCTTTTCTTGACGAAAGAGTGGGTTATTTTGAAGAAAGCGAGATGATGATCAAAAAGGTGTAACGAGAGAAGACTCCTAATAGGATTTAAGACATTTTTACACTCTTTTGACTTTTTTAAGATTTGTGACACGAACGCGAAAGAAAAATATTTCCTATTATTGAGAAAATACATACCAAGAATCAAAATACATAATGATTGATAAAGTCATGCAAGGTTATCTAAGCATGCATCAACATAATAATCAACGAGATTAATGTGTAAGACTATATGACATCTAAACGTTAATTGTCAAACATTAAACTAACATAGTGTAGGTGCACAATTAACACGTGGGTCATGTAAAATGATACATACAAAACATGATAATTTTAAATGCAATCGTCATGTAAAACATGTTAGCATTTAGCATTTAGGAGCATGTATTATTTAGAAAAACGTAAGAGATATTTTAATCTAAATTACTAGAAAAAGAACCAAACTGCCTTTACTATAGACATAATATTTGCACTAACAATCTCCCCCTTTTTGATGATGACAAACTATGTAAACTATAACACATAGTAAAGTTTAAAAGTTACTCGTTTACACTCCCTTCTCTCCCTTTTATCAAAGCAAAAAGGTATACAGTAGATTATGGTTAGAGCATATAGGTAGGAGGTTTGAGAAGAAGTCATGAGAAGAGGGTACGTGCTCCAGGTATATATGTTGGAGGAATGATAAGAGGATTGATGCTCCGAGTATATAGGTTTGAGGTATAAGGAGAAGATATGAGAAATAAAGGTGAAGGTGATTGTGTGTTTATTGGATAGTTTAGAAAATGTTATGAGATATGAGAAGTAGGCAATAGAAGAAGGTAGGTACTTCGAGTGTGTAGATTGAAGGAAGGAGGAAAAGGTAGATGCTCCAAGTATATAGGTTGGATGAATGAGAAGAAAATATAAGAAATAATGTTGAGGCGGTTTTATGTTTCTTGGATAATTTAGTGGAGGTCGTGATAGATGAGAGGAAGGCATGAAAAGAAAATAGGTACTTCAAATATATAAGTTGAAGGTATGAGAAGAGAACCTTAGGGTTAAGGGTGATTTTAAAGTGGAGCATGTGAAGTATTTGGAGTATGAATGAACCCTTCATTGTATTTGACAATCCCCAATCTTATCTTCCTATAAAGGTGCGCTTGTATCATCCCAATGAAGTCTTCTATCATCATAGTTTAACCAACTCCATGATATTTACTCATATATCTCCTAGCTCCCCCTTTCTCATTGTGTCCCCATGATACTTACAATCCTTGTATATTGACTATAACGGATCCATAAATAAATTACCATCGATGCTTGAGAAGTTTGATGCAATTTAAATGATTAAATAGCTTGCAAGTGCTCCCCCTTGGTATATGCTCCCCCTTGTTTTAGACAGCAAGGAATCAAGATATGGATGTGTGCTATAAAACAAAGTTAATAGACAAGTGCATATATATAGCAAGATATTAGCATGGAACTAGAAATGCACATTTAGATGTTTTTATTCTAAAATATGACACATTGAAAAGGAATTAGAAACTAGATGTTGATCCCAAGCCTTGATCGATTCTTTACCTTGTAAAGTGTATGTTACCTTAGATGAATCCAAAGTAACAATGGTAGAGACTTTGTTTGTATATCAAAGTGTATGCGGAATCTACACTTCAATACTGTAGAAGTATTAATCAATGAAACAGTACTAAACAATAAACAATGAATAAATATATATATATATTATTATATATAATATATACTATATTATATATATATATATATATTCACATCCAATTAGCATATCTCTCCATCTCATCTTATTTTTTCTTGTTATCCTTTTAAATTATATATATATACGTTCAAAGGATAAAAAGAAAATTAAGTATGGAGGTGGTGACCGATATGTATTGGATGTGAATGAATTGTTTCCATAGAGCGAAAAAAGTAGGGAAGGATGAGAAGAGACTAAAGGAGGAGGAATCGTGTTGGACGATGAAGTTTTCAGAAAAGATTGATATATCATTTGCACTAACAATTGATGTGCAAGTGATCCTATCGAGACAAAGGTAGATGATTGAGAATTCAAAGATTTGTTTGGTGTTTTGTTGGTTGTTAATGTTGAGGAGCAAAGGTGGGTATTTGAAATGAGGTGGTAGTTCTTTCATGGAGGGAGAATAGAAAGAGACTCAACAATGTGGTGACTCAATAACACTTGAAGATTGAATATCTTCTTTATGTTCTTTACTTTCTAGAAAGTGGAAAGTTTTGCGAAGTGGTGATATTTGCATTTCGCAAATTACTTAAATATTTCGGATGAAATAATTAAGTTGTCAAGAGATATAGGAGGAATTCTAATAGTAACAAGACTATTAGAGGCGAGAAGAACCGTTTAGAAGTGAGAAGAAACGTTAGAAGTGAGAAGAAACGTTAGAAGTAAAAAGGAACATTTAGGAGTGAGAGGAAACATTAGAAGCAAAAAGGCTATTAGAGGTGGAGCGACTATCAGAAGTAAGAAGACTATTAGAAGTGAGAGGACTCTTGAAAGTGTAAAGAACCGTTCAGAAGTAAAAAGGCCATTTGAGGTGAGAAAAGACATTTACGAGAAGTGAGGACCAAGATGTGAGGGGATTTGTGAGTGTAAAGATTGTGTTTGAGAATGAGACGCATTTCATGATGAAATTCACTTGACTATTGACAATATAAGCAATGATGCTTATGAGTGTTGAGATAGGAGGATAGACGTTAGCTCGTAGCAGCAAGAGAGATAGAGAAAGGATGTTTGTTTTATGATTTGAAAAAGAAATGACATATATCACAAGCCTGCTGTCGGCGGTCCCAAACATATCTGAGGGCCTCCAGAATAGTTCTGGGGACCGCCAGACCGCCAACAGGAGATGGCTTGGTTTTTGAAAAATTTTGTGAAGGGAGTGACATTTTAATTTGCATTTCGCCAATTAAAAATGCTTAAAATACTTCGGATGAAGTAATTAAGTTGTCACGACACGGAATGGAACACGGACCAGAATCGAAACTAGAAGAAAAGAAGAGAACGATTTATGGAATGTGTTCCATCATTCCTAAACCTTGACGAAGATAATTTAACGATTCGCGCTTGAGGGGTAAAGAAAGAATGTCGGCGATGTTATCTTCAGACGCAACCTTTTCGATGGAGATGTTTCCTTTTGGACATTGTCCCGAAGGAAATGGTGACGTATCTTCGGTGTGTTCCGTACGCGAAAATAATAATAATAATAATAATAATAATAATAATAATAATAATAATAATAAAGAAAACAAACGAAGATGGAGGCGACGAGCTTGACAATGTCATGGACGGATGGTGGTTAACGTTACGATAAATACATGACAAAGTTATGTAGCTCTTCTCGAGCATTGCGATTTGTTCATGAATAAATCACAGACGATGGTATACCGGTTGTCTTAAAGGTGGTGCCGGATTTAGTGGAGGAAAGAGATTAGCCATCTCTATGGTTGAAGAGGCGTGGTTGAGTGAGAAGAAAGAGGTGTGAACGAAAGACAAAGAGTGTTTTCGTCAAAGAGTAAGAACGTTTTCGTCAAAGAGAAAGAATGTTTCGTCAAAGATAAAGAATGTTTTCGTCTAAGAGAAAGAATATTTTCGTCAAAGAGAAATGGGGATCGTTTTAACTAATGTTGTTAAAAGGATTGAATAGGGATTTTCGGATATGACCTTTAACGTTTGGGATTGCAAGTTAAAGATACTTGAATATTTCGGATGAAATACTTAAGTTGTCAAACCTACTTAGAAGGGTATTAGATTTGACATCTAACTTTCTATGACAAAGAGTGGATTATTTGGAAGAAAGGGAGATGATGATTAAGAAAATGTGTGGAAGGAAGACTTTGTAGATTTAAGTCCTATTTTATGGACTCTTTGAAATTTTAAATTAGTGACTACGGACGCGAAAGAAAGATATTCTAGTTGTTAGAAAATATATACATAAATGTATTAAGAACATTAGATATAGCATGCAAGTATTTCTAAGCATGCATCGACACAATAATCAACAGATTAAGTTTAAGACTATATTTATGACATAAAAACCTTATTTGTCATACATCAACCTTAACATTGTATAGTGCACAATTAACAACATTAGTCATGTTAAATGACGCATATACAAAACATGATAATTTTATTGCAATAATTCATGTAAAAAAAAAAAAAAAAAACATGTTAGCATTTAGCACTTGGTGCATGTGTTATATGATCAAAAAGTAAGAGATATTTTATTTAAATTGCTAGTAAAAGGCAAACGCTTTTACAACGGACATGCATTCAATAGCTAAGCAAATAAACGTTGAGCATTAAGATAAACATAAAAGCATATAATTGCATTACATGAGAGCACGGTATCATCTTGAAACTTCAAAGCATATATATGAGATGCAAGTAGTCAAGATTGACTAAGGAGAAACCTAATTTCTACTTGCTTACTATGCACTCCTAATGAGATACAAAGTCTATCAATGTAGACTATCATTAGGCATATTTAGGAAGAGCCATTTAATCAAATTAGAGAATGAATATGAGACTATCACTAGTGGTGCTCAATTTAGGCTAAACACGACCATTTTTACGGGTTATACCACGACCCAACTTCACTCTTGGAAGCAATTCAATCGTTAGGTCAAATTGAATTTCTAGTGCAATAGATTCTCCAGTAGTCATTCTCATGTTAGATAAAATATAATTCCTATATTTGCCTAATGAAGTGTAGCAATGATAAACTTTGTATTATCTTTTCATACATGGCCTAACATGACTTAACTAACATGCTTTAATTCCAGTCCCTCAAAAAATCCTAATCAAGATGTGTGGAGTTCTATGGTTGAATGAGAGAGCAAGTAAGTTGTTGTAGGCATAAGAAAGAATAAGTCATCTAGGACCTAGTAGTATTCTTAGAGACACAATGTGTAATGCTCTATATTGGGAGTGTTCAAAGAATGCACATTTGCATGTCTTTTATGAAATAAATCTAATTAAGGTTTTTTTACCTATTAGATCTTATGAATATTTCTTCTGTATAAATACATGATGATTAACCTAAGTTTAGTTAAATGTTGTTAGACTTTTTATAACAAGGAAAAGATGTCTAATCTAATTCCATAGGGCGAATCTACCTGAACGAAGATGAATTAGGACGAAAGTCCATCGTCATTGGAGGTGCCAAGTTGGTGCAAGGAGTATTTTTTCTAATTATTGGAGATGTTGTTGAATCTAGGTTATATTAAGAGCGAAAAACTTATATAAAAGTTATAAGGGTTCTCGGTTTTAATTTTTAGAAATGACATCCAAGATTTGCTTATCAAGTTAGTGTACTTATGAGTTTCCCGATGGAAATTCATAAGTCGTCAATCCTACTTAGAGTGTGTTAAGTTTAGCATGTATAATCTGACCATAGCTAATAACACAACATTTGAACACTTTAAACTCAATGAAACATCTTCATTGCAAGTGTGAATTGCAATCGATTTTGTAATTTCATGTAATAACCGAGGATGGTTAAACATGTAGACACGGGAAAATTTACATGGTCATTTGATTGATATTTTCGTGATCTAGATAAATCATAATCTCGATTTCATGTTCATATTATAATTTTTGTAATTGATTGATAATGAGGATTGATTATCGTTTGAATAATTTCTTTCTTCCTTATTCAAAACCTTTACGATCACCTATTGAAAGAAAGCACAAAAATGGATTGTGGAATATGTTCAATTCTTCCCAATTCTAACCTTAGATGGTTAAAGGGTTCTTATTTGGTGAAGAAGATATATTGTGCTTATTTGATCAAGTAAGAGAGAGTTTTGATGAGAAGATAGTTTGAGTTTTGAGTTATGCTTTTTAATTGTTTGAGCAAAGTTACATATGTTGTGCATTTGCTCATGTTTGGCTTTTTGGAGATGACGACTTTACCAATTGAATCAGTAGGTAATTACTTGAATATTTTGGACAAAACATTCATGTTGTCGATCCTACTTCATTGTGTATTTTATGCATATAGTTGCCAAATATTTAGAACACAACTATTAGACAAGTAGACTCAATATGACAATCATCTACAAAGTGTAGTCTATGATCTCGATGCTATATTCTTATCGTTCTTGAAAAATGATGTCGTTATTTTCTATCAATTGAGTGTGGATGAGCATATAGATTTAGATAATATATCTTGTATATTTTAATATAATCTTAAATCTAGACAAATAAGAATCCTTTTTTTTTTTGTATTTTTTTTTTTTTTTTTTTTTTTTTTTTTTTAATTTTTATTTTTTTTTCTTTGTAACGATTTTTTGTTCCATACTCGAAAACTTGTCAATTAGATTTGATAATAATATCAATCATAGTTTGAATAATGAGTTGATATATATTCGAAATCTTTCTTGACCCTCATGAACACTCTTTTAAAAGAAGACAAATAAAGATTTTCATAGTGTGTTCCATTAATCCTAAGACTAGTTGTAAGTGTGAGGTTGATGAATAATGATAAGTTAATTTCTTACTTCAAGATTGTCATATATTTTTCTTGTGCTGAAAAACTTTTGTTGCTTATGCTTAGTATGAATAGTTTTGACATTTTATTTACGTGTATAAATTAGTTTTCTAAACCAATTTTCACTCATATCTTTTGTAAAATACTTTATGTTTTTAAAAAAGAATATAATTATGTGTGTGTGTGTATGAATCAATGCAAGCACAAGCAAGTTTAACAAAAAAAATACAATTTTTTTACTTAAAGATAATGTATTAATATGATATTTTCGTTTGTTTAACCAACCCATAGGTCAAACAAAGCATTGTGGTTGATAAGATTTAGACATCTGGTTGGAAGAGAGTTAATGTGTTGGAAATTTTTAGTGACGGTATTTTAACATGTGATCTGAGGACATTATTTTTTCACCACACTTGACCAAACTATTTAAATCACGTTTCTATATAGGTTACTACACCTCAAAATATCTACAAGATGTTTATGTAACACTTGTTAAATAATAGTGACCTATGCCTATATGCAATGCCACAAACTTTTTGCAACTAACGCAACGAAATCTAGCGTAATTCCGATTAGGCATAATACGAAAAAATTGTAACATACAAATGAATTATCATGACACATGTATATAGTTATATAATAGCTCAATTACAAATAGTAATGGATTACTTATGAATATCTATTAACCAAGTTGAAACAAAAGTTTTAAAAACATAATCATCTAGCAATACACTAAGGATTTGTTCGTCGTCGTTTTGTGCTATTAGACTAAACGATGTATACATAGCTTTTGATTTTATTTGAAAAACAAAAAAATAGTTTCCTCCCCATTATAATAATAATCAAGATCAATGTTTTAAGGTATAAGTTGACTAGCAAATGCTCGATCTTGAAGAAAGGTAAACTACAAGTTTTACGTCAAACCGAAACATATAGTTTTGACAACTATGTAGTATTCTGCATTTCTGACAGACTTAAGTTTGGAATAAAGACTTGAAAGTATTTTTAAATGAAACTAGACTCAATTATCTTCGAAATGGCGGGTGGCACGACTTCTACGGACTTACGGTTGATTTTATATGATTTTTTGAAGTTTGCCAAAAACTGACGAAACAAACAGGCGGCCCCCATAAAGGCGACGGCCCTCAGATATATTTGGGGGCCGCCCGAACATTTATGGGACCGCCACCAGTGACCCCAAAACACGTGTTTG
This sequence comes from Tanacetum coccineum, assembly GCA_026074375.1. Lineage (NCBI taxonomy): Eukaryota > Viridiplantae > Streptophyta > Magnoliopsida > Asterales > Asteraceae > Tanacetum > Tanacetum coccineum. The sequence goes on from BQNB010001053.1 coordinate 92,744, forward strand.
TTCAAAATCATTTTGTAACTTAACTGTAGAACATATGACTTTAAAAAGTTGTTCCAGCACATAAATTTCGTGTTTTAGACATCATTTCTACTCTTACGACTTAGACAAGCATAAGTTGACTCCAAGTTCTTTTGAGAAAATTTTCCTTCAAGCTAGTATACAAAGTATATTTAATAACAAAACTAGTACGAATCAAACAACAAAACACTTTTCATATTTAGTCCCCCTTCATGGGTAATTTGATACATGGATCGTACTCTATTTTAAAAACCATTTGCTTTGAAAACTAGAGTGACGTGGCTCCTGATACCAATTATGGAAACCGTAGAGGGGGGGGGGTGATTACGTTTTCTGTTAGGAAATATTGTTAAGTACTGCTGGCAGATAACGAAGTACTGTTAGTGATATTAAAGTACTGCTTATTATGTTAAGGTACTGTTAGTTATAGAAAAGTACTGTTAGCAATATCAAAGTACTGCTTATAACAGTTTTAGAGTTTTAGAAGGATTGTACTAGGAGAAGATAAGCATGGCAGGTTGTAAGCCTAATAGGGATAATCCTTGATGTCTATAAAAGGACCCCTTGGAAGGCATAGTTAGGTACGAGTACGAGTCTTAGAAGAAGTGTGAGCGATTAGTATTATTAGTGTTTAGGAATTGCCCAAGTTAGGCAGGTTCCAAAGTGGTGTAATAAATGTAATCTTTTGATTTATTGCTGTGTGTTATTTTAATATTATCTATTAGATTCCGCCATAGTTGGATAGTATCAGTGGTCAGCGGTTTCATAGTTATTATCTTGGAATTATTCAAGGTATTAGTAATATCTTTTACAAGCTAATGGTTTAAACATATTAGAGTACATCGATCCTACAAGTGGTATCAGAGCTGTGTGGCGAAACTCTGTATTAAGAAGAACTTTTGAACATCCGATATTCTTTACAAATAACACTATAGATGTCTGAAGCATGAAATACCACCCTGCCTGCCTAATCTGTCACTGCACTTCAAATTTCCATCATCAAGAAGGTGAGGATGTCATATGGTGCATGGAAGATTGAGACAGTATTTTGCAATTATGACATATTCTATAGGATATAATCACCAATGGTGGACAGGTACAACAGAACCTGCTTCTTCTCAGGTTCAAACTTCTGCACCGTAAACTTCAATTGTTGTCAATGCCAAGGAGAAACAATGATAGAAAGCTCTAAACTATTAGCTCTCTACAATCCCAGATAGACAATCCTCTTGAGCTTCCATGATGCTCAAGATGCGCAGAGTTTGTGGGCTGCTATTAAAAGCAAGATTTGATGGTAATAAGGAATCTAAGAAGAGGCAGAAGAATTCTTGAAACAACAGTTTGAGACCTTTGTTGTTGGAGCTAGAAAAGAGCTAGACTCAGCATACGATAGATTCTAGAACATTATTAGTATGCTAGAATTGTATGATGCTAAGGTATCCTGTGAAGATGCAAATTTAAAATTTCTCAGAAGTCTACATATGTTTTGGCATGTGAGTTGCTACAATGATTTGAGGACACTGGATTAGTATGAATTAGCTTTGATGATCTTGTATATATAACACCTGAAGGTGTTTGGCATGAGTTGAAGGGTTGCTTAAGTTCAATTCACAAAGTTTTGCTTTTATGGTATGTGATATCAAAAGGTAAGTATTCTAGGAGTCAAAGTACTATGTTGATGATAAATCTGAAATCATCACCATAAGGGTATGCTTTGGCTTCATCAAGCAGTTGAAAGAAACTCTCAACTCTTCTTTCAACTCGATGATAATCATTTATGTTCTTTCTTGCTCAACAAGCTTCTATGACCTGGAAACTCATGATGATGAAGACTTGCTGCAAATTGATGATGATGCTATGGAAGAAATTGACTCAGTGGCAAGTAGCTTGATAACTGCAAGAATAAGAAAGTTATGAGAAAGAACAGGGAAGACCCATAGACCTCAAGCTAAAATGGAATCACCTTTGACAAGTCAAAGTTTGAATGCTTTAACTGTCAGATTTGGGTCACCTTTGCTAGGGAATGCTAGAAGTTTTTAATATCAGGCTAACAGAGCAATTATGAATGTACAGGAAAGAGAATTGTGCCCATTGAAGATTCAAACTTAAAAAGCTTTGGTAGACAAAAGACAGCCACGGTGTGAAATTGACTGCCAAGAATTTGATGATGATCTGTGAACTTTTGTTGTGGCTAATGATGGAATTGAAGAAGATGATTGGAGCATAGAGATTGGATGCAGGACTAGTGGATACTTGGAAAGATGGATTGGAGTTTTTGCTGGCAGCGAAGAAGCTGAGAGCTGATAATGCACCAGTTGCTTTGCTTTGATTGGCTACAAGCTCAACGAATCTTCTAACTCAGAGGTACCCTACTGTTTAATTGCGTTTATAAAACTTTATTAAAAAACTGTTGAATGATTATCAAACTGAAAAAGTAATTTTCAAAAGAGCTAGTTTAGAAATTCAGGATATCAATTAAGATTAGAATCATTAGAGGTATAATTAGAACACATGAAAGAATAAATACGAGTGGGGTGATAAATATGAAATGGTGGAGTATAGAGGGATTGGAAATTAGGCGAAAAAAAAAAGAAAAAAACAAAAAAGAAAAGGAATTAGTAATGTCTAAAAGAAAGGGATGAATTGAAAGAAAAACTTGGAAAAATAGAGCAATGTACTCTTATTGCAAACTGAAATCTTGAACAAACAAAAAGTTTTGTCTGATAATACATGGTATAGGATTTGGAGTTGAATATTCAGTAGTATGTGAGGAAAGTAAACAATTCATCTGGGGATGAAACTTTACTGGTGTCTTTTGTATGAAAATTTCTCAAAAGAGGAAAAGGCATACAAAGCGTAGAGAGAGTACCTCCACCTTACAGGTACAAATTAATCCTCCTAGGGCGGGGATGTTTGCTTTTATGGGATAGATGAGCTAGCAATCAGGAATAAGGTGATTAAACAAACAAAACTCAGGTCTTGTGGAACAGATCATGAAACTTGTGATTCTAAAAAACAGAGATGACTAATCAAAACAAAGAACAAACCCATAATACTGTTAAGTCTAACATGATAGAAACAAGCGTCAATATTGGTAAGATTGGGTCGACTGTGATGAAGATGAGGTTCCACTAGGGATTTTCAAGAAAATTAAGAAGCAGAATATTTTGACATCAGAAACACTTCTGAAAAAAATCACCTAGGAGTAAGGATAGTTTTGTCAAAGAATCACGCCAGAAGGGGACTTGGGTACAGAGATGGTTAAGATGCTTTGTATGTTACAATCCCTGATCACTTATCAAGGATTGTTGATCTACATGTAAGAAAACTCAAACAGTACCAAAAACCTAAACCATTGGAAACACCAGGGTTCAAGGGATCAAGAGTAGTTTGGAATAACATCAGAATAGGGTAAATACACAGAAATTTCACAAGTGACTATAGGCACCTCATCAAAGAAGGTCTTTTATCCCATCTCAGCAAGTACTTACAAGGGAAGTTTTGAATGTACTTTTAGATCAATAATGTCACTCAAGCAGTACCTTCACAAGTACTGTAGTGCATTTTTTACCAAAGTATGCTAGTACATATGTATCAAAAGCAGTACTTTAACAAAGTACTGCTAGGCCATATTTCCCAAGACCAGTGTTTAGCACAAGTACTGGTAGACCTTATTATCAAGAATGTTTTAATGTAAGGCCAAGAGCTTCAAGCTCTTCTCCAACCCACAGGTTTTTCAATACAAGCATGTTGACAGACCAAAAAGCCCAAAGCCAAATTATAAAAAATCTAAAATGGGAGGTTAAGAAATAAAGTACTGCTGGGACACAAGCAGTACTTCCACGATAAGGGTGAAAAAGGGAGCCAGTGTTGTGACGGTCCAACACAAACATGAATCAAAGGTGCGGCTTATTAGATATAGGCACAAGAATAATGGATTCTTACACACTCAAGGGAAATTTGAGTATGTAAATCCTTTAGCGGGAATTAAAGTCACGTAATGACTTGGGTTCTAAAGAGAGTTTAACTCTTTAATTGTGTAGCAGAGCAACCAGTAAGATGGAACTAAAAAGATCATGCTATTATTGATAGTGGTTGCTCTGGAAGTATGACAGGAGACAAGGAACAAACTCTCTGATTTCAAGGATTACAAGGGGGTTATGTTGCATTTTGGGTAATGATCCTAAAGGAGGGACAGAATCACAGGAAAGGGAACCATCAAGGAATCATGGCATAAATTTTGAGAAATGTCAGCTATGGAAGGAACTCTAATTCAATCTCCTATTGTCTCTCAGATCTGTGACAAAAAAAGATATTGTTTCATCTTTATGATACTGAGTGTCTATTTCTCTCACCAGTATTTAAGCTGTTGATGAAAACCTTGTGCTTCTCAGAGTCCTAGAAAGAATGGATGTATACTGTATGAATCTCAAAGTATCATTCCTTCTGGTAGGAGTAACTTTGTTTAGATTGCAAAAAAAGCATTCTGAGATGTAGCTATTTTGTGCACAGGAAGATTGGGTCGCGTGAACTTCAAGGAATATCAAACAAAATTTGGTTAAGAGCAATTGGACCGAGGTTTACCTTTCTTATAGACATTCAAACATGATCATTCATGTCTGGCTTGTAGAAAGGGTAAACAACACATAGGCTTCTATGCAAGAAGCTTGAGGAGGAAGAAACAGTTAGAGAACCCTTAGAGTTGCTCTATATGGATTTATTTGGACTTGTTTCAGTAGAAAGTTTGAACAGGAAAAAGTACTGCTTAGTGGTGACTGATGATTGCAGTAGATTTTGTGGGTGTTTTTCTGGTCTCAAAGATAGACATATGACATAACTTTTGATTTGATCGTGGGCTTAGAAAAACAAGCTAAGTCGAAAGTGAAGACCTATCAGGTGTGACCATGGGAATTAGTTCAAAAATAATGTGCGTTGAAGGAATTTTGTGCCAAGAAAAGGAAATTCCAGAGACGAGTTACAGTATTGCAAGGACTCACAGCAAAACTGGTTGTTGCTCGGGAGAAAGAATAGGGACACTCATTGAGGCAGTAGACACCAGCTGCAGATTCACTTCATACCAATAATTCTGGGCTGAAGATTAGTTCATACTGCTTGTTATGTACTAAACTGGGTATTGGTCGATCCTAAACCTCAATTGAAGACTCCCTATGAGTTGTTAATGGAAAATCTTCCTAATATCAGCTTCATGAATACATTTGGATGTCCTTTGTCTATATTATATACCATAGATCATTTGAGTAATTTGAAGGAAAATCTGAGGAGGATATTTGTTGGGTTACTCCATAACAGCAAAGGTTTTAGAGTATATAATAGGGTCACCAAGAAAAGTTTATACAAGATTTTCTTCATGTGGATTTTCTTTGAGGATCAGATGAATCAGAAAGGAAAAGGTTCTGGATTGGATGTTTGTCCTTGATATTTTATCTCCTTCACGACATCTAACATTACTGTAAGGAAAGAAAATCAAGTTGATACAGCTTGTAAAAACAATCCGATTCAGTTGACTTTGATGATAGTAGATGATCAACAGTTTTATAGTTGCATGGTTCAGCTCCATTGGGAACAAAGCTGTTTCAGAAAGAAGACATTTACAAATGTTGCTCAGCTCAAGGATTCAGATGAAGTACAGTTGTTAAAAGAAGTTCATTGACTATAGTAGACCAGAACTACAGAAGGAGTTTGAGAATCTAATGCTTTCAAGAGATCATTGCTATACTCATATGAAAAATCAAGGATATGCATCTGAAAAGATGAAAAGAAAAAAGGCAAAGAACATTTGATGATCTATCATGAGTCTGATGATGGATTTTCCTAAGGATGTATTTATTTTTCTGGAAATTCACTTTGATGATGAAAATAAAGATACTGTGGAAGAGATAGATCTTGTTCTCACAATATGATAACACCATAGATGTTAGTTCTCTTTCAACACTCAGAATTCTAAAAATCATTCCACAAAGTCAAGACTTTATGGTCCTACTGCTTCTGAGTTAAAACAAGGGGGGGAAAACAGATCTGCAATGGTGACTCTAACCCCACTTCCAAGCATTGTTTTGAGTTAATTTGTAAGCAAAACAGAACAATCAACTAAGATAGCAGACATGCTTGTTTGCGTGCTTTTTTTCTCAAGAAAGAACCCAAGAAGATTATTACTACAAGCATTGCAAGATGAAAGTTGGGTTGAAGCAATTGCAAGAAGAACTGCTTCGTTCTATGCTACAGAAATGTATGGGTGTTATGTGCTTTACCAGATGTAAAACGAGTTCATTGGAACACTAAATGGGTCTTCAGAAGAAACAAAGAGATGAAAGAGGTACTATCATCAAGAATAAAGCAAGACTTGTTGCACAAGGATATAGACAGGAAGAAGGTGTAGATTATGATGAAGTTTTTGCACCAGTTGCCAGAATTGAAGCCATCAGACTATTTTTGGCCTTTGCATCTTTTATGGGATTCTCCGTTTATCAAATGGATGTCAAAAGTGCATTTTTGTATGGCAATATCACAGAAGAGGTTTATGTCAATCAACCTCCAGGTTTTGTAGATCTCTTCATCCAAAAACAAAGTCTATAAGGTATCAAGCATTATATGGATTTCATCAAGCTCCCTAGAGATGGTATGAGAGGCTTTCTATTTTTCTTATCTGAAACATAGCTATAGTGAGAGGTGCTATTGATTAAAAAACCTTATTTAGCAAAAATAAGGACAGGAAAATTATTATGTTGGTTCAAGTCTATGTGTGATCATATCTTTGGAGTCCACTAGACTCCATGGTTAAGGAAATTTGAAGAGCTAATGGCAAAAGGATGTTTACGATTGAGTTCATTTGGGTGAACTTACTTTCTTTTTGGGACTCAAGTTAAGCAAAGTACTGCTTGGGGGTTATCATAAGTCAAGGAAAGTATGGTGAAGGATATTTTCACAATTGAATTCGGAACAATTAAGCCAGCTACTACACCAATTGAAGGTCATAAAGATTTGGAAAGATGAAAGAAGGTGAAGATGTTGATGTACATCTTTACAGATCAATGATTGGTTGTCTTATGTATTTGACTGCATCAAGGACAGATATTAGTTTGTTGTTTGTTGTGTGCAAGATTTCGTATGTCATCTCGCAATCGTTTTCCCATATGAATGCAGTGAAAATGATCTTTAGGTAACTCAAACATCACCTATATTGGGTTCATGGTGTTATCCCAAGGATTCTCCTTTTCATTTAGAAGCCTTTTCAGATAGTGATTATGCTGGGGACAATCATGATAGAAGATCAACTTCTGGTGGATGTCAATATCTTGGAAGGAGATTGGTCTCCCCCCCCTCACCCCCCCCTCCCCCCCCCCCCCCCCCCGAAGTGCAAGGAAACAAAACCAATTGTAGCTATCTCATTCTTACTGATAGCAGAATATGTAGCGAGCTGCAAGTTGTGTGGACAAGTACTTTTGGATGCAAAAATCAACTTTTTGATTATGGTTTCAATTTCATAAATACTGATATTCATATAGACAATGAGAGTACCATATGCATTGTGAAGAATCATGTTTTCCATTCAAAGACTAAGCACATTCAGATTAGGCATCACTTCATCAGAGATTGTTATGATCAAAGGCTAATCAATGTGGTCAAGGATAAATACAGTTGATAATTGTGGAGATTTACTGACCAAAGGACTTTGACTTGGTAGGTTCATCTCTTTGGTAGTTAATTTTTGGAATGATGAACCTCATACTTCAGTTTAATGGGGAGGGATCTCTTGTATAGTTTATGGTCTTTGAAAGAAGATTTGATGCTATTCTTAAGGGGAGGGTTGGATTTGAAGCGATGCTATCTGAGATAAGAAGATTTTGTTATTTGATTTGATCAATAATGCTTCATAAAAGATATAGTACTGCTTTTCAGAGTGAATGTACTGTTCTTGCTTTGGAAAGTATTGCCACGGATTGAAAAGTACATGTTTTAGTCGTTGGTAAGACGTCCACTATTTGAGGGGGGGGTATAAAATTGTAATTCTCAAATGATTAACTTTTGTGGGAGGTTTTTCTCTACCTATAATTACTCCTTCGATGTTCCAAGAATTCGCTCATTAATCTTTCGTTTTTCGTATCTTTAATCTTTCGATAAACCCTAATTTTATTTTCACGTCAAATTTCGTCGGATAATGGCTTATACGAAACTCTTTGTAGCAAAACATAATATGATTGCTTGAGTTTGAGAAGCAGAGCGTAAATGTATGTCTTTTCATTGATGTTATTGACTTTTCTCACTGCGCTGTTATGTTGGTATACAATGCTCTTTTGGTGTCTCCAGGATGTGATTCAACAATGGATTTCAAGCTATTTTGGAATACTGGAAGGAATGTCGTTAGGATTAAAATGAAGTCGCTCACATTGAAGCACTATTAGACTAACACTTACTTTCATTGGTCTTAAGCTCTAAGTGTACTTCATGGAATCAACTTTGGGAATAAATATTGCATCTGCCTTGGTTTAGGACTAGCTACTAAATCAGAAGTTCCAACTTCTTCTAAGCAGATTTTTGAAGGAATGTTACGGAATCTCAAGGATAGCATGTGACTTTCTGATGTGTCCCAGTTCATTCAAAATGTACTTGAATAAACCAGCTTGAGGGTTGTACCATAAACCTTAAATTTCTTAAAACAGTTGTTTTCCACCCAAAAGAGTTTACTTTATGTGCAAGTGGAGTTCCTAAGTTTTAGTGGAAGCTCAGTACTCTTCTTAACTAACTACTTGTTAGATTGTTTTGCCTACATGCACATGTAAGGCTGACAATCAGTGCTGCTGAAGTAATCTGAACATTACTTCCATCCTCATATCACAGTGATGATTCTCAGCTGGTAAAATCAGGCAGTGAAAACGTCTCAAAATGGTCTCAGTTGCTTCTGATAGACCAGCTTCTTCCCAAGTGATTATACTCCACAGATGAGGTTAAGTCATCTGGTGAGAGGCGATGAGGGAAAATCTTTGAGTTCTTTTACTGTGGATTAACATTATGACCGAGGGTTTTCCCTAAACTGATGAAGCAAATGAGTAAACAAAGCTGCTCAAATTCTTAGGCTTAAGAAAAGATTATAAAGATTCTTGTGAGGAAAGTTAAGCCTTTTTGTGGTGTGATGCTGAATACAGTTCATTTTGTTGAGCGTAAAGCTACTTTGTCTAGATAGTAAAAGATTAAGAAGGCACATAAAAAGAAATCATCTTCTTTTAAACAGGGGAGGAAGAATCAGTCTTGATGGAAGTGCTGGTTTGAAATGATGTGTTGTTTAATTCAGGTGATTCTCAAATGATTGGATGTTTGATGTAATTATTTTCTGTGAAGTTCATTGAAAGGTTATCTAATCAAGTAAATGAAGGTACTGCTCAAGTAAATGAAGGTACTGCTGAGGTAAATCAAGGTACTGCTCAAGTAAATGAAGGTACTGCTGAGGTAAATGAAAGCACTGTTGGGGCAAATCTAAGTTCTGAACCTTTAATGAAAGAAGTGGAAGATGAAGCTGGTCCTTCAACCTTTCAAGATGAGTTTGATGAGTTCATTCAAGATGATACCTTATCTTGCTTGATACCTTGGTTGATATTCACAAGACAGATGAGGCAGCAGGAATTACCATTCCCGGTAATATATCCTGGAAGAAAGACTTGAATCACCAACTCTATTTCTTGATTCCAAAAGCTAAGGTAGGGTATAATGAAGGAAGAACCAAGAAGAAGTAGCCTACTCTCCAACAATTAAGAGATGCTAAGACTGCAATAATGACGAGAGTTGCTAGAAAAGTTGCTGCTTAATGGAAGAAGAGGAGAAAGAAAAAGACTTGCTGTTCTTGAAAGAGCACAAGCTGAATTAGAGGATTATGAGATGATTGCTGCAGAGGTGCAAAGAACAGAAAGAGAGAATTTTACTGAAGAACAAAAGGCAAAGTTTTTGGTGGAGACTATAGCTGCTCAAAGGAGATTAGAGTTGTTATGAGCAAACAAGCTAGATTTAGAAAGAAGCAAACTTCCCTCACATTCTCAAGCTAATAAGTCAGATGATGATGTATATATGGGTAACTATGTGGTAAAGCTTATAGAAACTCCAACAAACAAGAGTTATGAAGAAAATCAAGGATTTTATGAAAAGGTGATAGTGTTCAATGAAAATTTGTTTTGCTATTGGGTCACAGAAGATGAAACAAGCTATTACGGAGTCTGATGTAAATGCTGAAGAACCTTCGAAGAAGAGAAAATCGGTTACCATTAGAAAAATGAAGCATCAAGATAATCAAAAAGAAAAAAAAATACAAAAATCAGATGATGAGCTTAAGAATTTTCTGAAGGTTGTGGATTTTGAGGTGATAGTGCACATGATTAGAGTGTAGAAGTTATGGAACAACTGTTCTTTGTGTTCTTCAAGATTTCGGATTGTTCTATCACCTTGAAGGGGATTATTTTGGTGTTCTAATGAGCTTAGAATGGGCATATAAGAGACTCACACTCTCAATGAAGTTTTGCATATATTGAACAGGACAAGACTTGCATCACTTGCATAGATTGGTAGTAGAGTACTATGAACATATTCCTCCAATGGTCTTAGGTTTGATATTACATGGAGATCTCACAACTATGATGGAAACAACCGAGGAAGTGATCGATGAACGGTGGAGAAATCAGAACTCACTGGGAAAATCATAAGATGGAGGATTGTATGAGTCCACCAGGGGTTGCATTTACTTGGAACTCTCTAGGAGAATGGGGATTATGATTACATATGTTGGTAGAACAAAGGTATCCACTTACAAGAGAGCTTATGCAAAGAATGTTAGAGCATAAGTTAGAAGTTCAAAAGGAAAATGAGAATGAGACAGCCATTACTTTGATACATCTGTTCATCTTGTGGACAACTGAAGATGGTGACAATTCTTAAACAACTGGTATGATTTATCAAAATTTTCTTTATATATATATCTTACTTTGATAAACAGACTTAACTGTGAACAAAGCAGTACTTTGTTTAAAGTACTGCTAGTTTAAAACAAACAGTACCTTGTTGAAAGTACTGTTAGTTAAAAAGTTGTTTTTGAAATATTGTGAAGATTTGAGTGTGCAAAAAGGTTTAAGGCACAAATATTTGAACATCAAACTGTTTTAAGGGATTGAGTGTTGGTTAACCACCACACAGCAAATGGTAATCAATTCACCATGTCTTACAAACATAAGAATTGACTAGTCCAAATCAAACAGTTTTGGTAAAGACATCTCAAATCTGTTGATGGTTGACAATTTACCAAAAATTGTATGGTGATCAATACACCATGGTATTACACTGAATTATTGGCTACTCCAAAGCAAACGGCTTTTTGGTAAAGAGAACTCAAATCCGTTGATAGCTTTAATAGTTTGCTCAAAACTATATGGTCCTCAACTCACCAATGTTTTATTACTGAGAGTTGGCTAGTCCTGAGCAAACGGCTACAGGTAAAGACTAATCAAATCCGTTTATGGTTATAATGACTTACCAAAAGTCATATAGTATTCAACACACTATGATTCATGTTCTGAGTGTTGAAGTGGTTTTCAGTTCACCATGGATTATTACCTTTTCTAGGTACCAAAGAACTGACTAGCCCAAGAGTAAATGGCTACTTGGTAAAGGCTCATAAAAACCATTTGCGTTGCTGCGAAGACATGTTGCTGAGAAGAACAATCTGTTTGATGCAAAGACAAAGATTTTTGAAGAAATGTTTATGTTCAAGATAAGAGGTTTCATTTCAAGATACTCAAACAGATTGTGTACAAGATACTGCTCAAAGGATGAAGCTTAAAAGATTGAAGGCAAGTACTGCTTAAATGACAAGACAGACTGATGCTGAACAAAGAAGACCAACTATCAAGAAACTTGAAGTCAAGCAAGTAGAATTCAAGTTAGGGGAGGATTGTTGGGAAAAACAAGTCAAAAGGTCAACGTACTGCTAAGCAAAAGGTCAAAGTACTGCTAAGTAGAAAGTCAAGGTACTGCCAGTCAAAGATCGAAGTACTGCCGTGGATAAAGGAATCTTAAAGGATTATCACTTAAATGGTTATGTTAGTAATTATCTTGTAACAGTTAGTTTAATGATTAGTATTGATTAGAGTTTATGATATACAAGGACTGTACATCTACTAGAGGTTATCCTTATGTTTATAAAAGGATCTCTAGGAAGATATTAAGATATAGAAAAAACACGAGTTAAGAATTATTAGTATTGTATTAGGGATCTGCAATTTAGGCAGATTCAAAAGGTTTATAAAAGAAATCGTTTGAGAAACTATTGTGTGTTCTTCTTAAGTACTGCCAACTAGATTCCGCATAGTTGACAGTATATCAGTGTTTCAATAAGGAATATCGATCCTACAATTCTGAGCCGCTAGAATCATACCCTTGATACTCGACTGAATGGTCATGTTCATTGCTTAAACTCTCCTAGGCTTAATCCTCTCCTTTCTACTTAGTGTATCTGCTACTACATTTGCCTTACCCGGATGATAGCGAATCTCGCAGTCATAGTCGCTGAATAGTTCTATCCAACGACATTGACGCATATTCAGCTCCTTCTGATTAAAGATGTACTGAAGGCTCTTGTGGTCGGTGTATATGATACTCTTTATCCCATACAGGTAGCGCCTTTATATCTTAAGAGCAAATATAACTTCACCTAATTCTAAATCATGGGTAGTGTAATTCTTCTCGTGTAACTTTAATTACCTAGATGCATATGCGATCACTCTATCCCTCTGCATAAGCACACCACCTAATCCTAAACCTGACGCATCGTAGTCTACTATGAAATCTTCTGGTCCATCAAGAAGAGCTAGAACAGGCGCATTACATAACTTATCCTTCAAGATCTGAAATGCTTCTTCTTGTTCCTCACCCCAGACATAGGGCTTATTCTTCTGCGTCAAGATGGTAAGTGGCTTAGCGATCTTGGAGAAATTCTCTATGAATCGAGGTAATATCCTACTAATCCTAAGAATGAACTAACTTTGGATGGAGTCCTAGGGGATTCCTAATTCTTAATAGCTTCGATCTGACCGAGGTCTACATGTATACCATTTCTATTAATCACATGCCGAAGGAACTGTACCTCTTGCAACCAGAATTCACACTTAGAGAATTTTGCGTACAGTTTCTCCTTCTTGAGCAGTTCTAAGATCAACCCTAGATGCATCTCATACTCTTCCTTTGTCCTTGAGTAGATCAAAATATCATCTATGAATACTGTGACAAACTTGTCTAGGTAGGGTCTACACACTCGGTTCATCAAGTCCATGAATACTGCTAGTGCATTCGTCAAACCAAAGGGCATTACTATGCACTCAAAATGTTTGTATCGAGTTCTAAATGCAGTCTTTGGAATGTCGTCCTCGTGCACTCTCAGCTAATGTTATCCAGACCGAAGGTCTATCTTAGAGAAATATTGTGATCCTTGCAGTTGATCAAACATGTCATCTATCCTAGGGAGGGGATAATGGTTCTTGATGGTCAGCTTATTTAACTCTTTATAGTCTATACACATCCTAAATGAACCATCCTTCTTCTTGACAAATAATACCGGTGCTCCCATGGCAATGAACTTGGTCGAATGAAACCTTTGTCCTGGAGTTCTCCGAGTTGACTTGACAACTCTTCCATTTCAGAAGGCGCCAAGCGATAGGGAGACTTTATGACCGGCAAGGCTCCAGGGATTAAGTCGATATGAAACTCAAATTCTCAGGATGGCGGTAATCCTGATAGGTCTTCAGGAAATACCTTGGGAAAGTTCCTAACTACAACAATATCCTTTAATTTTAGCTCTTCGGTCTTTGCACTCATGAGGTATCTCACATTCTCTTTAGGTTTTCTCCTAAGACTCTAAGTATCTCACCATGTGGTAGTGGAATCCTAATTACCTTCTTGTGGTAAACGATTTCGGCCTTGAGCCAGGACAACCAGTCCATTCCTACGATCACATCAAAACTCCCGTGTCTAAATGGTATAAAGTCGATATCAAATGTATGACCTTCTGTCTCCAGCTTATAGTCGCGTATAACCTTATTGATTTTTACTAGTTGCCCACTCGCTATTTCAATCTCATAGCTAAAACCTAGGTCACTGGGCCCTATGTCTAACAAGGGTATGAAAGTAGTGGTAACAAAGCTATAGTCAGCACCGAAATCGAATAGTGTTTTAGCATAGTGGTTATTTAGAGTGAACGTACCCGTCACAATGTTCGGGTCCTAGCGAGCTTCCTCTGCTCCGATCATGAATGCTCCTCCACGTGTCTGATTGCTATTGTTTCCACAACCTTGACCTCCTTCAATAGCCATAGGTTGGTCTTGACGGTTTCTTCCTGGTCTTGGTGCTCGGTTTAACCTAGGGCAGGCGGCCTTGTAATGATCAGTACCACCACACTCATAACACGCCCCTCGAGTAATCGTCGGGTTTCTAACACTTACAAGGGTCACCATCCTAGGCCTCGCCCTGTAATCCCAGGCAAAGTGCCCTAAATGATTGCAGTTTGTACACTTATGACAAGGCATCACGGGGTTATGGTGAAAGCTACAGATCGTACACTTGGGTTCCGTACCTATGTACTCCTTCCTAACAGGGTTAGTGATTGTGGCAAACACTCTATCAGTCCTAGATCTCTTATTGTCATCCCTAACATTTCCTTCCTACTCAACATCCCACTATTTCCTCTATTCTCAGTATTCTTCTTTAGCGATCTATTCCTAATAGCCTCATCAGTTAGCATTCCAACTTTTAACACAACACTCTGAATTGTTGTTGGTTTATTTTGATACCACCATCGCACGGATCTATGGAGCAAGGCTATAGATGTACCTCTCAATCCTTTTGTTCTCAAGGGTAACCAAATGAGGGACTAACCTAGCAAGCTCATGGAAATGATCAGTGTACACAACATGGCCAGCTCCAACCATCGCATGACATCAAAACTCGGTTTCCATCTTCTGCATCTCATTATTAGGACATAACTCCTTTCTTATCAAATCCTTAAAATCTTCCCAGGTCATGCCAACTGCGGCTTCCTGACCTCTAGTCTAGACCTGGGTATTCTACCATGTTAGTGCCTTACGAATAAATGAACTGACAATGTACTTGACCTTCTGGTTAGCTCCACACCCACTCATGTCCTGAACCAATTCCATTTTCTCGATCCAGCGAGTGTAGACTATCGCACCACCCTTTCCATCATAATCCTTTGGGTTACACACCATAAACTCCTTATACGAATAACCATTTCTAACATTGATCATGTTAGGACTCCTAACATCACCTTGGATGTTACTAGCGTGGTTACTGGTTCGTCAAATAGTATACTATATAATATTACTACTAGGCAAATCCAAACTCTTCACCCTTGACGAAGGGAAAAAGTCAAGACCTACTTAGAAATAAAATATATAAGAGAGAATCAATGATAAAAAGATTCCGGAAGAGATATTCCCGGGTCGTATGTCCCAACGAGGCTGCAATTGAAATTTATCCTGGTTTGATGAGAAATTGAATGATGGAAACACTGATATAATTATAACTAAAATTAATTAAATAAAATCTAATTTAATCTACGGGAAACAAATATAGGAAATAGGGATCTTAAAAACTACGGGAAACAAAATTAGTTATAAGGAAATCCTAAAATTAAAGCTTAAATCTATGTTTGAGAAACAAGCTCAAGTGGAGAGGTTTAACCTAATCTAAACTTTCCATGCTTGCAAAGAAGAGGAGGGTAAACCAGCTGCTGCATATGTTCTTAAGATGAAAGGATATGTAGAACAACTGGAATGTCTTGGTTATGTGCTACCACAAGATCTTAGTGTTGGTTTAATCTTGAATGACCCACAAGTGAAATGTTGTTGATTGTGAGCAATAACAATATACATATCATGAGTAAGAACAATTGTGAACAACATGCTATCTTATTGAGTATGAAAAATGATTACCTAAAAAGGCTGAAACGCCACAAATAATGGCATTCGAGGTGGTAAAATCCCAAAAATCCTATAGAATAACGCATAAAGCTAAAGTAAAGGTAAAGCTAATGGCAAGGGAAAGGATAAAACCAAGTTCATATCCTAAGCAAAAACCCTAAACCTTTGCTAAAGAGTACCCGCAAAGGATGACACCTGCCACCACAGCAAGGAGGGAGGGTCAATTGTGAAAAGGAATTGTCCTATCTACCTTGCTGATTGTTGAGAAAAAGAAGTAAGTTAGCATGCCAGTTCTTCAGTGTATCTTTACACTAAAATAATTATCTTACCCTAATAATCCTGGGTGTATACAGGTTGTATGGTACTCACATTTGTATCACAAAACAGTGTCTTAGAGGAGCAAGAAAGCTGAAACATGATCTCTACTATTTGTACGTGGGCAATGGAGTTCGTGCACAAAGTAGAAGTAATTGGAAGTTATGACTTAATTATACCTAATGGGTCCTATTGATTTATGTTTAGACAATTGCCATTATGCACCTACTATAACTAGAGGTGTTGTTTCAGGTTCATACGATTGTTGAGAATGTATCTGTAAATATTTTAAGGATTATGGAATTAGTAGTTGTCTAAGAATGTACTTTATTTTAATGCTATTCCACATGATTGAATTTTATGAAATTGATATGCAATAATCTTGTACCAAATGTTAATTCTATTTATAATGTTAGCAATAAAATAGCCAAGCATAACTTGGACTCTACTTATCTATAGCATTGTTGTCTTGCTTATATAAGCAAAAAACGTATTGAAAAGCTGCAACAAGAAGGGCTTTTAAAATTAACAAATGATGAGTCATTTGATCAATACGTGTCTTGTTTATCAGCCAAGATGACAAGAAAACCCTTTCTGCATCGTACCAAAAGGGCAACTGATCTTCTTGAAATAATATGTACTGACGTGTGTGGTCCACTTAGACATGTGTCAAGACAAGGTACTAGATACTGCATTACATTCACGGATGATTATAGTCGTTATGGTTATGTTTACTTACTTAAACATAAAACATAAAGTCTTTGAAAACATGTCAGGTGTTTAATAATGAAGGGAAAGAGAATCAATGCTCTACGATCAGATCGAGGTGGCGAGTACATAAGCCAAGAGTTTAAAGATTATCTTAAAGCTTGTGGAATTGTCCAACAGCTTACTCCTCCATACACACCACAACACAATGTAAACCTTAAATAAATAAACATCTGCCAGGAACCAAATTGGGTCAATATACAAATATGTTACTAAAATTTTCAAAAAATGCGCATAAGATACCAAACATTCATTATGTTCACTTGGTTTACTGAACTTAAGAAACATGACATTTTGAGGTCACCAAACTTATAATACGTAAACATCACTCAACTTGTTAAACCACGACATTTATGTTACTTAGCTTATTCAAATATATATAGCTTCATGGGTGTGGGGGGGGGTCACTCTGATAACGAAAGAAATTGGGAAGCATCATGCTGTCTATAAGGTTCAATAACCCAAATGAATAAAATAAAAATTCAGTACTTTAGGCGTACTTTTTTAGACGGTCTAGTGACATTTTTGCCTATAAACACAAACTAAATTTATCTGACCACAACCTTACTATTTTGTGGATACGAGGCGTTCATACCCGTGCGTTGCACCGAACTTATTTTTTAGGAAAATTAATTTTAACTTTATGTGAAGCATCGATAAAAAAATAAGAATTCCTAAAATGTACATGTCTACTTTACATTGTAATAATAATCAAAACATTAAAAAGTTTCACCCTCAAAATCAATTATATATACAAATAGAACAGGTTTTTAAGAAACGCTTCTGGACAATCAACCATAGGCTAAGGTTTTATTAATGACAAAACATAACCAACAATTTTTCTCAAACCTCTTATTATCTCGAAACATGATTTCTTTACTATCTCCTAACTTTGTACAAAAGCACATGCAACTTGAAAAAGTACACAAATCTTTTTAAACCCTAACTTTACATAAAATCATCTTACACTTATTTACTTAATTATTTTCATTAGTGATAATCAAAATGCAGCAAACAACAAAAATCTTATAATATTACACAGATATCACAAGATTTTGCAAATCAAATCTGAATAGTTAATGTTTGTCGGTGCCCTTAGTTTTGCAAGCCGGTGCCATTGGTAAACAGCACCGGAAGAACCGGCCTACAGTAAAATATTTGGCTATAAATACCAAGCCATTTCTCATGTTTTTACACACCTTTCTCATCTAATCTTCTCTCTAATCAACTGATCTCTCTCTCTTTCTAGCATCTCTTTCTTAAATCATGTAATAGGAAATTTCACTTCCAAGATAAGAATTTTCCAAATACTCTAAAGTTCAAGCACACCATAAAAGAGTCTTGATCTTGAATTTGTCTATTGCATTCAAGAGTCCACTTGATTGTATTTATTGTATTATTGTTAGTTGTACATCAATTTTAGTTGTGTAAATTATCGATTCTCATGTGTGAGAAAATTCGATGATCAATCTTTGTAAACAAGAAGTGTACAATTGTTGTGAAGGCATCTTCGCCAAGTGAAATGAGCGTCGATGACAGTGTTTAACAAACTCTCGACTAGTAACTCATGGGGGGAGGGAGTGAGTAGCAAGGACGGTTTCCCCTTTGTAGCCTAACCACTATAAATACTTGTGTCCCGGTGAAATCTTTCTACACTCTATTTTCTCTTCACTTTTACATCTCTTACTTCTTAATTGCTAAACATCAATATCTAAATCACTTCACTAAATAGTTTCAAACAAAGTGTTTTACAAGTTTTTAAAAAGGCTAAAAATTTAGAAAACTATTCAACCCCCCTTCTAGTTTTCCACAATTGGTATCAGAGCTAGGTTATCAAAGTTTTAAAATAAATTGTATTTTAATCTTTAAACGATTATGGATTCGGAAAACTACAAAGAAGGTCAATCTATGCAACGACCACCTCTCTTCGAGGCAAATTGTTTTATTTATTGGAAAAACCATTTTGAAACTTACGTGAAGTCTAAGGATATTGATCTTTGGTATATCATAGCTCATGGTAACTACAAACCTACCATCAAAGACAAGGATGGCAAGGATGTTGTTACACCATATGAAAAGCTTGATGAAAATCAAAAGAAAATGCTTTCCAAAAATGATGAAGCTAAAATGGTTTTATACAATGCTTTACCTAAAAAGGAATATGAAAGAATTTTCATGTGTGACACGGCTCAAAATATTTGGGATTCTTTAATAACTACATCATCAAGGGTTTTAAACAAAAAAAAAATAACAAACAAGTTAAAGATAATAAAATAGATCTTTTTGTTCAAAAATATGAGGAGTTTTCAATTACCGACGATGAAACCATTGATTGTGCCTTTTCTAGATTTAATACCATTATTACTTCTCTTAAAGCACTTGATGAATCTTTTTCAAGTCGTAACCATGTTAGGAAATTCTTGAGGGCTCTTCCATCAAAATGGCGACCAAAGGTAACGACGATAGAGGAATCCAAAGACTTGTCAAAGCTATCTCTAGACGAACTTGTTGGCAACCTCAAAGTCTATAAGGTAGTTCTTGAGAAGGACTTGGAGATTGCAAAGAACAAGAAAGAAAAGTACAAGTTGTTGGGATTCTTGATTTGATGAGACAAAATGAATAAAAGAATGAAACAAAAGGACTACAGTTATAATTAAAGAATTCTTCAAGCTGGTGGATAAAGATGAATATTTTAGAAGATATCAGAAGATCTCATCATAATGATAAAGATACAGAAGATATTCTTAAATGTTTAAAAGATATTATTTGTTCTTATCTTCTCTTGGTAAAGCCTCGATAACACAGTATATAAAGAGATATCAGGCATATGGTTTTAGATATCCCATCCATGGATACATAGAACTCTCCCAATAAGAGTCTAGATAGTTACATAGCATAGTCGACTGATGAGAGTCAAATAGTACACCATAGTTAGTTGGTGTAGCCCCAAGTTATAGTTGGGGTAATAGGGAAAACGTTTGAATAGAAAACCTTGTTCATAACTTTGTGATGGGTTCCTTTATTATTTTGCTGTTTGTTTATCAAATCATTGTTATTATAACCAATGAGCAAAATGGTTCAACATGTGGTATCAGACCTCGTGGCTCTTGATTTATTATCTACAAGGTTTGTTGATGTCAAGCATGAAGAAACAGAAGTAATGTTATGTTTTCTATTTTGGAAGTTTAGGCAATTTTTAAAGTCGTGTTGGTGAAAAGTAGGGTATTTCATTAAACCCTAATATGGTCAAAAAGTTCAGGATCTGATGGTACAGCAGCAATAAAGTCATATGATAGCAGGTTTAAAGAAATAAAGAAGCAGCATGTTGTTGTTGGATCTGATGACAAACAACTTAGGTTTGTTTAAAACCTTAACTCGATGCCTAGGTTGCTGCTTGTTACTGGTTATGGGATGCTGATTTTGTGGAAGTGATGGTTTTATGATGGACGTGGACTATGGAAGAAAGTTTGGTTATGATTCGCAAATAATGGGATAAGATCTGCTTTAAATAAGAATTCCATGATTTTTAGGGATTGTGTTTGATCCTAGTATAACTTCCATATATACTGGTTCATGGTTAATAAAAGTGAAGTTAATACACTAATCAATTTTGAGTTAGTACTGTCCCTGTAAAACTTATTACTGCATACAGTTATTAGTATTCTCGCCCAAAGTTTGTACTGGACACCATGTATGAAGGTATATACTGCCCACATAAAATACTGCTGGTTGTATATTTTAAGTACTGCAGGTTGATATTGTTGGTTCAGTATATGTTTTTGGTGATGGCAGTGTTAATGTTTCTGCTCATAGGCGAGTTGTAAGCCATTGAGTGTTTCTCACGAATGTTTTCTGCTGCTGGATTGTATGACCAGAAAAAATTGCTACTAATAATTTAGAAGGAAGGAGACCTGCAGATAGTGACAGTTTTTTGTGGCAGTTTGGTTAATACTGTTGCTTCTCAGTTTGTACTGTTAGTGCTATCTGATATAGCTAGTTAGTACTTCTAGCTTTGTACGATATCGGATAGTATACGTCGTTTGGTTTTCTAGAAGATTTATATCTCAATAGAACTAATTTTCAATAGTAATTACTATTGATTTATATGGCTCGTATTTGGAGAATTATTGAAGAGGTGATAGGAAGTCAAGGATTATTGCTTATTTGATGTTGTAGTTGAGTTTCACAGGTGCGTGTCTTATCATATCTTAAAGTATAGTTTTGCAGGCTATGATTTTAAAGATAACTTGTTCGTGCTTCAATGGTGTGACGAAGACTTGTCAAAATCTAGCAAAGGTGTGAGATTTTTCTTATGGTGCTCAATGCTCATATTTGCTATCACTTAGTATGTGTCTCATAGAAGATAAGGCAATTTTTGTCAAGAGGTGCGGTCTACTTTATATTAAACCAGATTTTATTTATAAGTTCGACGTCACGTGGATAGTGCAAGACATAAGACACAAGTTTAGGAGATTCAACTTCTTCATCAAATTCCTACTCAGTTCTTCGATCAGTGATCACTATAAAAGGCCTACAGAGTTCGAGATTCAAGAGAGGTAAAACCATATTGGTTTTTCAGGGGAAGCTTATTGATTAAATGTTTAAGCATCAACAAGCACACTTGAGGGAAGTGTTTTCATTACCTACTGGCTAGTTTATATTCTATTGCTCAACGTCATTTTATAGGTATTAAGCATAAAGGTGGTAATTTGAGTATTAGAAGTGGATTAGTATGTGTATATGATTTTTGAGCTGTTAATGATCCAAGTTGCATATCTACAGAAGACCCCTATTGGATGAAGAAAAAGGGGAAGAAGATTACAGGTTTATTGATTTGCAGCTTATTTATGTGTGGGATATGTTCAAGAGACATGTTCAATGAGATCTTGATTTAGTTCATTCAGGAAGATATTACATCTCAAACTTCAGGAGAAGCTTTGGCTTAATGATGAAGTTCGTACCCGACTTTGTTTGTTTTTGTCATCATCAATAGGGAAGATTGTTGGATTTCTTGATTTTATGAAGACAAAATGAATAAAAGAATGAAACAAAAGGATTGGAATTATAATTAAAGAATTCTTCAAGATGGTGGATAAAGATAAATATTTCAGAAGATATCAGAAGATCTCCTTATAATGATAAAGATACAGAAGATACATAAGATATTCTTAAATGTTTAAAAGATATTATTTGTTCTTATCTTCTGTTGTAAGCCTTGATATATCTAGTATATAAAGAGATATCTGGCATATGGTTTTAGATATCCCATCCATGGATACATAAAACTCTCCCAATGAGAGTCTAGATAGTTACATAGCATCGTCGACTGATGAGAGTCGAATAGTACACCATAGTTAGTTGGTGTAGCCCCAAGATATAGTTGGGGTAATAGGGAAAACGTATGAATAGAAAACCTTGTTCATAACTTTGATTGCATTCTTTATTATTCCGCTGTGTGTTATCAATCATTGTTATTATTATCCTAGATGAGCAAAACGATTCAACATAAGTCTCTCGCACTTAAAGCAAAACAAGTCTTTAGTGATGATGATACATCTTCCTCGAATAGCAATGATGAGGAATATGCAATGGCCGTAAGGTATTTCAAGAAATTCTTTAGAAGAAGAGGCAAGTTTTTCCGACAACCCTATGACGATAAAAAGAACTTCTAAAAAATCAAGGAGGGAAAAGGAAGATCAAATAGATGCTTCAAGTGTGGTATCACATCATTAGTGATTTGCCCTAAAAACTCTTTCCGTTGATCAAAAAGGCATTCGTTGTTGGATAGTTGAGCGATAGTTGGAGATACTCAAAGAAAAAGAGATTTGTCTCATGTCTCCACTCAAACGAGGTAACAAACCGTAATATTTACTACAGTAGTTCACTTAATAACGAATCAAGGCAAAATAAGTATACAAAACTGGTCAAATTAGTCTTAGAATTATTAACAAAAACAAACATTTAAAGGCTAAAAATGAATCACTCAATAAGACCATTAACGAACTTAAAACCAAGCTAGACATATTAGAAAAAGGAAAAGAAACTAGTAGAAATTGTGATGCTTGTAATGAACTTAGATTAGAAGTTAACTCTCTAAAACAAAAAACTGGCTAGTTTCAAGAATAGTAGTTCGTCTTTACAAAAAATGGTCGAAATGCAAAACCCGTCAAAAGACAAGTGTGGATTAGGATACACAGAGACTATAGCTTCCCCTAGAAACACTAAAATCAAAAATCTAGGAGATCATCTTAAAAAACTCTTTGTAGAACCGGTTGGCCGGTGCCTTTCATCAACAGCACCTGGCTTGTTCAATCGAACAGCACCGGGCATCTGATGACAGTACAGAAAAAGAAAAAGTTTTGGAAACCAACGTAGTTAAACAAAATGACTCCGTACTAATTACCAAAAGGTCTATTTTAGGTGCACCAAAAGGCAACAAACAACCACCAATTCTAAAACTCGATCAAGGACATGGAAAAAGTAAAATCCAAACGCCTCCTAAAACGACCCATAGGAAACCTAGTAGCCTATACCCCAAGAGAGATTATTGCCAAGTAGTTTGGAACTATGGAACACAACATGAACAACAATTTCAACCTCCTATGTATAATCAATGGAGTCCTTTTCCACTGTTTCCATACATGGGACAACCAAACGGTATACATAACACTAACAGACCCATGAGATACTGGGGACCAAATGCTTGAGTTGTTTTATGTATCTAGGTACGACAAAAGGTGAAATTTGACCCGGATGAATGGATCCAAGATAGCGGTTATACTAGACATATGACGGGAAACAAAGATCTCTTCTCATCTTATAAAACCTTTGATGGAGGTAACGTGTTGTTTGGTAGTAACACTAAAAGCAAGATCATCGGCAAAGGTACAATTTTTCATAACTCTCTCACCATCAATGATATTTCTCTCTCTAACTTCTCTCTAAACTTCTTATCATATATTCTTCCTGATTTTCTTCTTTAATCCATGTTCCATGTATGAAGTGTAAGTGATTACGAGGTACCGACATTTAGTATCAAGAGCCTCGGGTGGATAGTGATTGTTTTGTGGTTTAATAAGCTAAATTTCGTGGCTTTTTATGTTCATAAGCTCACGGCTCAAAAAGCTTTAAGCCTTTTGGTTTGTTAAGCTTAGTTTCTTCTTGGTCTACTAGTTAAATAAGTTCTAGTGTTGCCATTTCATGTCCTAGATAAGCTCTAAGTTAGATTTATAAGCTTATTTAATTCGGCTTATTATTGTTTCTATGTGACGGTTTGTTTAGTTTTTGGAGATTCATAAAGATAATCGTGTTATTTTGTGTTTAATCTTCTAATATGCACTTAGTTTAAACTCTTTAGAGCTTATTTAAGAAGATAAACAACTTATTTGGATTTTTTTTGGCTTATTTCGAATGTACATTCATTCTGGCGGTTTGGATTTTTAATTATATTTAATAGTGGCGGTTTATTCTTAAGAAAGGGACATTTTTGTTAGTTAGCTAAGCTTGAGCAAGAAAACAAAAGGTTTGAAAGTGACAATGTACTATTTTTTAACTTATTAGATGGCGGTTTGTCAAAAGATAGTGCCGGTTTGATAAATTTCTTGTGACAGCGGTTTGTTGGCAACTAAGTGGCAGTTTGATACATGTACAACCGAAGAAATTTAATCTTGGCCAAAAAGAAATGAAACTCTGTCCATTTCAGCAGTTGCCAACGGTTTGGTTTAAAAACACAGGCATCGGTTTGAACTAATTTTGCCAGCGGTTTAACTAAATTTAAGTGGCGGTTTGCTCTTTTAATTTGGTAATGCTTTGACCTAAAGTTTGGTAGCGGTTTGACCTAATTTTTGGTGGTTGTTTGTTCAAATATTTTAGGCAGCGATTTGCTTTAATTGGCCAGCGGTTTGACAGATTTTTGCCGACGGTTTGCATAACTTTTTGGTGGCAGTTTGCATAACTTTTTGGTGGCTGTTTGACTTAGCTTCTTGGTGGCGGTTTGCTAACGAACAAAGAAAACCGAATTTCATTTTCACTTAACTCAATTTCGGTAATCCAAATTCGGTAAAAGACCAAATTTGGTAAACTTAAATTTTGGACAAAATGGACCTTGGACTTTCGAAGACAATTAATTAACCTTAACAAATGAAGAACCACAATCACAATCAAGACTTAAAATACAATTCATTTACCTAAAAAAAACCTCAATCTAAATCAATTTACATTCACGGTTTTTCTATTGATTTTGTAAAATCACGCTAAAGACACAATTCTTTTCTCAGTTTAATCATAGACTTGTAAAATCCCGTGGAAGTTAATTGTTTTTGTTTTACTACAACTTCAATCACAAGACATCTACTTAAGATCCTTCCATCATTTTCAATTCATAATTCAACAATCATTCATCATGACTACTCCATTTGTAACTTCCACAACCGACAGTCAAATGCATAACAACATCATGGCAGCTGGTTCAAGGGAGCGTCCACCAATGCTTGTAACAGGATGATATGCATAATGGCCATCATGTTTCTTATGATACATTGATACAAGACCAAATGGTAATGCCTTAAGGAATTGCATTCTCGAAGGTCCTTACACTCCTTCTACTATCATAATTCCAGTTGTACCTGCAACGGATAATTCTCCAGCAGTTCCTGAATGAACAACAGTTGAGACAGTCCTGAATATGTCTCCTGAAAACAAAGCACATTTTGAATAAGAAAAGGAAGCGATGCATTTGATATTGACTGGAATTGGAGATGAAATATACTCAACTATTGATGCATGTAAGACAGCTCATGAAATATGGGAAGCTATCGAAAGGCTACAACAAGGTAAATTCCTCAACATTCAAGATGTCAAGACAAACTTATTTTGGGAGTTTAGAAAAGTCACCTCTCACAATGGAGAAACAATGGAGTCATATTACACAAGGTTTTACAAGCAGAAGAATGAAATGATCAGAAATAATTTGACAGTTGGTACGATGCAAGTCAATGTTCAATTTCTTCAACAACTTCAACCAGAATGGTCAAGGTTGTCAAGCAACAACAAAAACTGGATGAATTTCATATCACAAGCTCTTTGACAGTCTGAAACAATATCAAAAGGAAGTTAATGAACTCCGTGCTGAAAGAATAGCCAAGAATGCTAACCCATTAGCACTTGTTGCTACGACTATCAAACATCAAAGTCTCACAAATCATATGCACCAACATCAAAAGCATCACTTCTAACCAGATCTCATGCAACTACAAGACAAAAAGGCAAAGAGATAGCAAAACCTATCACACCTCCATCCGAGTCAGCTTCTAAAGAAGACAGTGATCTTGAACAAGCTCAGAAGGATAAGGAAATGCAGAAAAATCTAGCACTCATTGCAAAGTATTTCAAGAAAATCTACAAACCTACCAACAACAACCTTAGAACTTCCTCAAACACTAAAAACAAGAATGTAGATACTACTCCAAGATACAAGAATTACAATCAGACTAGACAGTTTGGGAATCAGAGGACAATGACTGTTGCTGGGGCTAAGGAGACTTTAGGTGGTCAGGTAGTGCAGCAGTCTGGGATGTAGTGTTTCAACTGCAAGGAATTTGGTCATTTTGCTAAGGAATGTAGAAAACCAAAACGGGTTAAAAATTCTATGTATCATAAGGAAACGATGTTACTGTGCAAACAAGCTGAGAAAGGTGTTCCACTACAAGCATAGCAGTCTGATTGGCTAGCAGATACGGATGAAGAGATTGATGAAAAAGAATTAGAAGCACATTAGAGCTATATGGCAAAGATCCAGGAGGTTCCAACAGCAGACTCAGGCACTAATTCTAAGCCATTGGAGCAGGTATAATACGATACTAGATAAAATGTGTTTGCCAATGAAATACAACATTCTAAGCAATCTAAATCCATTAGTAACACATGTGTAGTAGAAACGGGTGATAGTAATGTCATTCTTGATTCACCGTATATGTGTGACAATGATATTCAGAATGACCAAAATGTTATAGAATGTGATGATGAGCGTGTTGCCCTTGCTAATTTAATTTCAAATTTAAAACTTGATGTCAATGAAAATAAAATGATTCAAAAGAAATTAAAGAAAGCAAACACATCATTGACTCAAGAATTGACTGAGTGCAAATCTATTCTTACGGAAACTAGTAAAACTCTGGGGAATCTAATAGTATTCGGGATAGTTGTCTATTTGCACTTCAAAATAAACAGAGTGAGTTTGAGAGGTACAAACACCTAAATGATAGTACTGTTGTCTATGAGCAACTTGAACATAAGTTAAATGAAACTCTAGGACCTATTAGCTCAAAAAGACATTGACATAAAAGAAGGTTTAAAACATAAAGCCTACGAAATTTTAGTTGTCAAAGAGAAACACGATGAGTTAGTCAAACAGAGCCTTTTAACAAAGTCACATTATGAAGGTCTTGTCAAGGATAAAATAAAGGTAATAACGGATTTGAAACTTAAGGAAGAAAAAGATATTGACTGTTAATACAAATAAACTGGTTTTAAACAAAACGTTTCTACAATCAACTTAGGCTAAGGTTTTATTAATGACAAAACATAACAAACCATTTTTCTTAAACCTCTTATTTTCTCAAAACATTATTTCTTTACTATCTCCCAACTTTGTATAAAAGCACATGCAACTTAAAAAAGTGCACAAATCATTTTAAACCCTAACTTTACACAAAATCATCTTACACTTATTAATTTAATTACTTCATTTAGTATATAATCAAATGCAGCAAATCCAAGGAAAATCTTATAAGATTACACAAGATATCTCAAGATTTTGCAAATCAAAATCCGGATTTAGTTACTGTATGCCGGTGTTCTTTGTTTTGTAAGTCGGTGCCCTCTGTCAACAACACCGGAAGAACCGGCCTACAGTAAAACTTTTGGCTATAAATACCAAGCCATTTCTCATGTTTTCATACACCTTTCTCATCTAATCTTCTCTCTAATCAACTGATCTCTCTATCTCTCTAGCATCTCTTTCTAAATCTTGTGTAGGTAATTCACTTCAAGAAAGGAATTGCCAAATACGCGAAAGTTTCAAGCACGCCTCAAAAGTGTCTTGATCTTGATTCTTCTTACTTCATTCAAGAGATCATCTTGCTGTGATTTATTGTTGTATTGTTAGTTGTACATCAAGTGTAGTTGTGTTATTATCGATTCTCGTGTGTGAGAAATTCGGTGATCATCTTTGTAACCTATAGAAGTGTACCATCGTTGTGAAGGCTTCTCCGCCAAGTGAAAGGAGCTCGGTGACTAGTGTTTAACAAACTCTCGAGTAGGTGACTCGGGGAGTGGAGTAGGGCAAGGAAGGTGTCCTTGTAGCCGAACCACTATAAATACTTGTGTCCCGGTGAAATCTTTCTACACTCTATTTTCTCTTTACTTTTACATTTCTTACTTCTTAATTATCAAACATCAATATCTAGATCACTTCACTAAAAAGTTTCAAACAAAGTGTTTTACAAGTTTTAAAAGGCCAAAAAATTTAGAAAACTATTCAACCCCCCCCCCCCTTCTAGTTTTCCACATATACTATTTATTTGATTGTGTGTGATGCTATCATTAGGAAAAACTTGAACGTATTTGGAATTTATGGGACCATTAATCTTAGTGATTGCTTAATGCTTATTTAGTTTAATTTAATATTCTATGCACATTTTTAGTTCTATTAACATATATATGTAGTTTCATTCATGCATAAGACATATGACTTGTTGCAAAATGGTCACCCAAAATCCTTTTTCTTACAAATTCAAACAGAATCCAAAATCTGGGTAATCTGGGTATTCTCTGGTGGCGGCCCCCTAATTATCAAAGGTGGCCTCCTGATTGATAAGGGGCCGACCATAGAGATAAGGGGGCCGACCACTTTGGTCACGGGTTTTACTGTTTCTTTCTGCCTTTTGACCCTCCTTTACTTAGACCCATCTATTGTTACCTAGAAAACATGAACATTATTTGGAAATGGTTACACTAACACCAATTCATACCATTTCCATATCATTTTTCCTAAATAAATTGCCTCCTTATCTTCATTCCAAATTTATCATCTTCCCAATTCATCATCTACTCCTATCAACTCCATGGATTCCACTCAAGTTTAATCTCCAAGAATCTTCAAGAAACCAAAAATCACACTTATTCCACCAAGAAAATTGTTCATTGACCTTACCAAATATGACTAAAAAACTCCATCACCACAACAACCCAAATCACCAAATGCACCCAATGCACCTTCTAAAACACCATCAACCAACAGAACATCTTCATCCTCATTCAACTCCAAACTAAACTCATCTCAATTTTACTCCACATCCCCTTCAACCAATCCTTACCTAAGTTCACCCAACTCTCCTCCTCCAAGAGTTCCTCCTCTACCACCTACATAAGAAAATGAATCCATGGATCTCATAATCTCCCTTTCACCAATAACTCTACTTGACTACACCTTTAACACACCTTCACCACCTATAATGCCATCACCACCAATCTTTGGTTGGTCATACTATTCCATTACAACCTACTTGGAGGCCCATGGAGCAACTTGCTTACGTTTTCTCCATAACCAAACTTTGATATTTGGCTTGAGAGATGAACTCAACTACATGTTTTTCTTTCTTGAGCTCTTGACTCTCTACCAACACCATCTACACCAAATTACACCACCAACAATCTTTTCGACCACCAACAACTCTTCATCTACCGTAAATTAAGCTCATTATGCGCTCTTTTATAAAAGTCCAACTACCATTTGCCCAGCAAGTCTATGGTAATTCTAGAAGTTTTTCAGGGACCATCGTAGTTTTTTAATTTTTAATGATGTTGGTTTCATTGTTATGTTCTTATAACATTATTATCTATCTTTAATGAATGGACTTTAGCGTTATGATTTTAAGTATATTATTTATTACTAGTTGTTATTTTAGATGCTACAAGTATTCTTATATATTGTGTGATGATTGATTGACACAAATATATAGTGTTGGTTGGCAAAAAAATTTATGCCATTTTTAAATATTTTTTTAGTGATTATTGCTCGTCGTTAGAAATATATATTGGACTTGTCTTTCTAACTCGGTTTTGTAGCAAAGTCACCATAGCTCGATTCCTTGGTGCCTTCAGACGAGGGGGGCACTCATCAAGGAGGAGCGTTTGTTTCGTCAGATTAATACTTATGCATTGACGAAGCCTTTTTGATTCTACAAAAAGGAGGAGAAATGAAATAAAACTCACTAAAAACTTGTTTAAAAATAATTTTACATTTAATGAGTTTAATTTTTTTTGGTAACCATGGTTTCCGGGCTGACTAATCCACGGGGTTTCAACCCACCGTCACACATACTCAAACCAGGTAAATCTCTTCCTTTCCAAGAGGTTGGCGTGGCCACTTCAGAGTTGTTTGCACCTATAATCATCAAAAAATGGGAGATTGTTAATACAAATAATGTCTAAAAACGGTATTTATATTTTTTGACCTCTTTACGTTTTGATAATCACAAAAGGTAAAAACGCTAAATATAACATTAAACGTAAACAAATTATTAGTCGTAAATTTTCATTTCGACAATTAATCACTTAAGGCATGAATAAATAAATGCTTAATTTATTTAATGATCAAAGGTATTTAAATTTTCTCAAACCTTACATTTTTATAAAATGTTACAAACTTCTTTATAAACTTTAGACTAAATATTTTTTTATTTTTAAGAAAAGTTTTAATTCAAAATAAATACTTGAATTCAAATTTCCCCCTTAAAAACGGCTAGAAATGCCCCAGAAAACACCTCCCTAAGATAGGACAAAAATATGAGCGTCCTACAGGGGGGCGGCCCTCTGAAATAGGGGTAGCGGAAGACCCCCTGATTGATAAGGGGGCCGACAAGCAATTAAGGGGGGCGGCCATGTTTCTTGGCTCTCAACTTTGCCTATAAATAGTGGAGTGTTCCACATATTTTTTCACCTCTTGCACACACATTCTTTCTGTCCCAAATCGGTACATATTTTTTCTACTTCTTCTAAAAACCTTTGATCATTCAATCATAACATTTATTTTTCAAGTGATTCAAGCTTTTCGTTTCAAGTAATTCAAGCTTACCTCTCCAAGTGCAAGAGAAGAATACTCGTGATCAACAAGATACAAAGTATTATAGTTTAGCTTGTGTATTGTATATGTTGTAATTATTCATCTCCTATATTTTTGTGTAATAGTTGCATCGACTAGATTGTGTAAGTATTTAGGGAAGTAAATACTTGTAAAGGGTGGTTAGTATTTTAGGCCTTAAAATATAAGTACGTGGTAGATTGGTTCTAGCTAAGATTAGAACTCGACATTTGGCTTTGTGTCAGAAATTGTTGTAAGCTACTTGGTGTAGTCAAATTTATATACGTATTATATTAATCCCGTAAGAATTCTTTCCAAAATACTTCTCAACCAAGAGAAATATAAGGTAAAAATCTCACTAAAGAAAACACAATTCGTATATTTTTATCCGGGAAGTATTTTTTTTCTCGGGTCGTGTCCCAACGAAATCGTGAATTGAGAATTTAGGAATAATTCGGATTCGAGTTTAGAATAGTAAAGGATTTTTTAATGATTGATTACACTACGAAATTTAATAGCACAAACTAAAATCAATGGATTAGCACAAAATTTTAATGAACTAAACGTAATAAACGCGAGCTAAAACTGAAATTTAAAATCTAAAACACGACTTTTAACAAATTTTATACCTAAAAATCACAAATTTAAAATGAAAATTTTAGGAAAAAGAATTAGAATTTTTTATGTATTTTTGAATTTTTTATGATTTTTCAAAGTTTAATGAATTATCTAAAAATAAACTTTTTCTAAAAATTATCACTAAAATTTTTCTTTTATTTTTCAAAAATACTAGATTTAAAAAAGAAAATTAATGCAAAAAGAATTTTAATTTTTCAATTATTTTTCTATTTTTTATGATTTTTATAAGATAAAGGTATTATCTAAAAACTATTTTAATTCCTAGAAAATACAACTTTAATGAGAAAAATATAGAAAAATGGTTTTAAGATGCTAAATTGGTGCAGAAAATCAATGGAATGAAAAGCCCTAATTTTTATGCCCTAATTGTGCCCTAATTTGATTGATTAAAAATATGAACCCTAATTATTTAAAACTAAAAACTAAAATATTAATTCTTTTTTATTTCTTATAAAAGACAGGGTAGAAACTGTTAGAAATGAAACAACAGGGTAGGCGGGCTAATATTTGTAAATTTACACTATAGAAGAAACGGATACCCCTAAACTATCATTTATATACCAAACAGACCCTACGCTATTGGCTTATCTTGCTTATTAAAATTTGAGAATTAGCAAAAACTTAAAACTACAAAGTTGTAAAACAGCTTATTCCTAGTAACTTTAATAAAGACACTTATCACTTTTAACCAAAGAATAAGCTAGAAAATAAGCAAAATGTTTCCTGTCACAGAAAGTGCTTGTTTAAAGAGCTTTTTGGATTTTGGCTTATTTTGAGCTTGTTACTTGATGAAAGCTGAAACTAAAAGATGTTTAATGATGCTTAAGATGTGTGCTAAAGGATTCTAAACTAAGATTAACCTAGAGTTAACAAAACTAGAAAGAAAATTAAGATGACAAATGCAAAGTTTTTATGAGACTGATTTTGAGCTTTTCTCCAATAAGCTAACAGGCTTATTATTGAACCTTAGATGCTGTACTTTTGGAAATAAGCTATACTAACTCTCTAGAATCTACCTAGGTAAAAGGATTACCAAATTTTCTTATGGAAAAATGGAAAACTCAGTAGATGAACTTTCCTACACTTAACATTGTTGCTGTCATGCTGTTTGCTGATGCAGTGTGCAAGGTACAAGAATACAAGCTAGAATTTTCAAACTAACTCTTTACTAAATGCACTAAGTGAGCACAGCACAACCTTGAATTCTAAAATGCTTTTAAAGTCTTAAAATCTACACCTCTTATAGCTAAAATTTGCCCTGGTGCTGGTAAGAGATTCTAACACCTAAACTTTTGATTTTAACAACCTAAACCTGGAAACCTAAGTAGAACCTTATATAATCGTCTATACTTAGCTGTGTGAAAATTTTGAAAAGTTTACTTTGACTTTAAGAGTCAAAGTAAGCTTTTACCAAACACTCCTTTAAGTGACTGTCAAAAACTATTTTATACTTAAAATCTATTTAATACTAAAACAGCTTAAACCTAATATCCACTCTTATTTATACTAAACTAATTAGGCTGTTTAAACTTTTAAATGCCTAGCTTATTAGTTATAATAAGCTAGTTTCTATTGGTGGCTTATTTATTACTTATTGAAAAAGTTTTAAGAATGAAAGATAGAATTGATTTTAACAGATACTCGAAATTAAAACTTAAAATACCTATTGGCTCCACTAAGGCTAAAGGTGACAGGTTCATTAAGAAGGAATTAAAGAATGGATTATGCATTTGTTAGAAATAAAGATATGAATTACCTAAATGATTGTTCAACTGAATAATCTCATTTTGTGCATTTGTCAAATTGAAATGAAGCTCATACATCCGTGCTTGATACCATCGATTTGGTAGCTCAACATCAACCCACCTAAAAAAGTTGCAATTTCTAGTGGGATCCATGTAATTGGGGCAACCAAGAAATCTTCGAGCGGGGTTGTTTTGTGTCCAAGACGTTCGACACCTTGCTAACTCACCACACCCGCAAAGAGAAGCCATTGATGTATGAGATCTTTGGATGATGAATGAGATATTTAGATTTGGGGGAAAAGGGTTTTCAAACCCTAATTTTTGAGATGTAAATAAGTGTTGGGAAAGTGAAGTGGGTGAGTGGTGTTAAATAGTTGAATAGTCAAATGCTGAAGTGTAATGCCTCCATCCGACGTGGACACCATTTATTTCCTTCTAGCCGGTAACCCATCCAAGTAGTAACTGGAATAACAAGTTTTAGAAAGTTTAGTAACATATTAAATAAACCCGTATACATTAGTAACTTGGATGAACGAAATAAAAGTTGAGTAACTTAGGCGAACTTTTTGAGAAAGTATAGTAACTTCTTTGTATATTAACCCTTTTATAAAATGTTACAAACTTCTTTATAAACTTTAGACTAAATATTTTTTATTTTTAAGAAAAGTTTTAATTCAAAATAAATATTTGAATTCAAATTTCCCCCTAAAAATGGCTAGAAATGCCCCAAAAAACACCTCCCTAAGATAGGACAAAAATAGGAGCGTCCTACAGGGGGCGGCCCCCTGATAGGTAGGGACGACCCCCTGATTGATAAGGGGGCCGACAAGCAATTAAGGGGGTCGGCGATGTTTCTTGGCTCTCAGCTTTGCCTATAAATAGTGGAGTGTTCCACATATTTTTTCACCTCTTGCACACACATTCTTTCTGTCCTAAATCGATACATATTTTTTCTACTTCTTCTAAAAACCTTTGATCATTCAATCATAAGCATTTATTTTTCAAGTGATTCAAGCTTTTCGTTTCAAGTAATTCAAGCTTACCTCTCCAAGTGCAAGAGAAGAATACTCGTGATCAACAAGATACAAAGTATTATAGTTTAGCTTGTGTATTGTATATGTTGTAATTATTCATCTCCTATGTTTTTGTGTAATAGTTGCATCGACTAGATCGTGTAAGTATTTAGGGAAGTAAATACTTGTAAATGGTGGTTAGTATTTTAGGCCTTAAAATATAAGTACGTGGTAGATTGGTTCTAGCTAAGATTAGAACTCGACATTTGGCTTTGTGTCAGAAATTGTTGTAAGCTACTTGTGTACAGTTTTCTTCGCCTAAAGGGAGCTTGTTGACATAGTGAAGAGAACTCTCGAGTTGGGTACTCAAGGAGTGGAGTAGGGGGAAGATGAGCTTCATTACCGAACCACTATAAATCTTTGTGTTGTGGTTTGATCTTTCTAACTCTTTCCTTTTCATCTCGTAAATTAATATTGTGTTGATATTATTATTTATTTACTTATCATTGATTGCTCATATTGTGTGGACATTGAAATCATATAAACTCGAATATAAGATTTTATATAACGATAACCAATTTTTAAAAGTTGTAAACTATTCAACCTCCCCTTTTAATTTTCACAGCTTGACCTAATACATGCCCACGGGCCATTACACAATAATAATAAACACTATAAAATATATCGACTAATATAAAAATATACACATATAAAGTTTATACCAAAATATTTTTTCCAAAACAATAAAATATATTATCTCGTAATTAAGTAATACAATTGTATACATACATATAATTTAAGTACAATGTGATATAAAATAATATTTTATTTTATTTTAGAACACAATCACTAAATAATATTTAAATATGATCATAATGTCAATTTACCAGTTATAGGAATAAATACATAATTATCATATTGACTAATTCATACATCATATAATTAATCATATTATGAATATTTATATTAAGTAAGAATATGAATCTAAAGTTGAAATTCTTTAAAACTTAATACACATCCAACATAGTTTTACCTAAATAATGTACAGTTTAGGTATGTAAAAAGTAATATATTTATATTTGTATTCTTCTTGACGAAAAACGAACATAATGAATATATTTTTGTGTATTAAAAATACGAATTTGTATGTGTTTTGTACATATTATAAAACCCTATAATAACAAGGAACACCGGGTCATAATAAATGATTTCGACCCGCTGACCCGACCCACATTCCGAATGCAAGAAACCCAGGTGCAATTTAATGTGTTACCCATCCAGCGCGCACACACCAAACACGTACGTGTCCAACCTATATCTAATGTTAAAAAAACACACACCAAACACATTACCACCGATCTTCTCTCTCTCTAAATGATTGACTCTCTCTCTCTAAGATGCCGATTATAGGCGTTGATTTTGTTGTGGGTTGTAATGGTTGTAGGGGTTTCGTTCTTCAATGATATTATTGCATACGCTCGGGTTTTCTTCTTGGATGACATGATAACATAGCTGATTTTATTGTGGGATTGTTAAGATTGTCATTACTTCTGGGGTTAGTAAGTTTTAATTCAGGTTTAATTTTAGCTCATTGATTTTATTATTTACGATTACTGGGGTTAGGATTTGTGGTTTCTTTTTTTGTGATTGGTGGGGTTTCTGTGTGTGATACAACTTGGATTGTTGTTGTTTTGGGCCTGATAAATTGGGGAAAACTTTGTTTTTGTTTATATACTTTGGCAGAGTGTATAAAGTCAAGGTTACCCGCATTTTTGGCGGGGAAATAATTGGATTTGCAGCCATGGCGGGGCAAATAGTTGGATTTGCAGCCATGGCAGGTTAACCCTTCTTATTAGCTACGGTTGGGTAACACATTAAATGCATTCGGGTGTCCTTCTTTTGGTGGGTTGGACTTGGTTTGGGTAAACACAATTAATACGGCTTTCCTTATTATTATCAGCTTGATAAATGAGTTAATGTGTGGCTTCTCTTCGATGTCACTGATCTCTTCGTTGCCGCCATTTATGGTGTGTGACGTTGTTGATCGGTGTGTGGCGATAAGCAGTTTAGGTGCGTGATTCATATAAAAATATCCAGTCCTGTGAACGCAACGATGGTGGTATAGCTTTTGGAATCGACATGTTTAGTTGTGCCAGTGTTATATGGATATGTTGGATGTGAACTTATATGTGGTTTTGATTATTAGTAGGTTGTTGATGTATAAGCCGACTGAAATAACGTACTCTACCTGGATTATGTTAAGCATCAAATCGCTTGCGTTTGAATGGAACAAAATACTGACTTTGCAGCCATTGCGTGGCAATATATGTGTAGGCTATGCATGTGGCTAGGGCGGGTTAAACAATTATTTTTTGTGAAAGTCATTTTTGGCTATGATGATTGTTTTAATATGAGAGAAATGAAGTGAGCCATTGAAGTTCCAGCCGTAACTTGGTAGGGCAATGACCGGATGGCATAGCACATATGGTTGCTATGCAACCGGATTCCTTTGCAGCCATAGCGGACTTAACAAACTTCAATGAGCTAAGCACCATTGACAAATCTGAGCCTAATCATTTAATGCTCCTTTATTATTTATAAGGCATCGGTTCGGTTAAAGCTCATATGACCCGTATCTTGGTGGGGCAACCTGTTAGGGTTGCAGCCATGGCGGGCTTATCCTCTTTAATGTGTGTTGTGTCGGGCATATCGTCACATTTTTATTTCAAAACAGCACACGCTTTATGAGGCGGTATGGACAGTATGGACAGACATCTCATCATGGACAAAGGATGTCAGGAACGGGTTGCATCTTACCCGGTTATTTATTATACTCTGTTTTTATTTACACGTGCTCTCCTCCACTTCAACACGTATCCCTTCTGCCTCTTTCCTACCAAATCACCAGATCTCTCATCATGGACAAAGGATGTCTGTTTTCTTTATTTTCCTGGAGGTGGGCTATTTTGGTTAACAAACAAATACCAGAAGTTGATTTGAGTATTTTTAAGGTTTCTTAATTTGTAGCATCGGTGCTTGGCTGTGATGAATATTTGGCAATGGTGATTAAAAACAAGATTCTCCGCATCTTGGCGGGGCAAGTTGCTATACTTGCAGCCATGGCAGACATATCTCTTTTTTTTGACCTTGCCTATCTAAGCCTCTAAACGCATTTTGTCAAGAGTGAAACTTGACATTAGAGAGTGTTAAAAATGATCTTTGATTCACATTTAACAAACGGTTGTACGACGACGTTAAGGTACTTTTTTTATTTTATTTGTAGGATCGTTATTCCTTAATGAAACACTGATATACTGTCAACTATGCGAAATCTAGTTGGCAGTACTTAAGAAGAA